>JAUELF010264313.1:0-11174 GCA_031471495.1 Clinocardium nuttallii | reverse complement strand
AATATAAATCGATAATCAGTATGTTTTCACTTTTCGCACTCGGATATTTCCGTGAAAGCGTAATTTTATCAAACAAATTTGATTTTTGTCATACTTAAAAACTTTCTTTTTTTTCTTTTCTGTTTTACATTATTATTCAAACTTAATGTTTTTGATGGTCAAATTTTTCTTTTTGACTCTTGGTACTCTGGAACCATCAACATTCTCTGCGATAGCAAATGGAATTATTTGAGAGAACCCCAACATTCTTTTGGCGTGCACAATATCTCAAAAGCTCAACTGATAAGCAATGAGAAATATCTGACATTGAACTACGTGAATATATTGAAAAAGTAAACAGCCAAATCAGATATTTCAACAGTGAAACATTAGATACTCGCTCTCCAAGATTGGGTCTAGATCTTAAGTTGTCAAGGAAAAAGAAATATAAATCAACCAGAAAATCCATAAATTATAAACTATTGACATACGGCATATTTCCAGGAAGTGATCTTAGTCAACTATGTATTTTTAGAATACTGCTTTAAAGTACTGACTATTTAGTATAATTCAAATAAAAACAATTTAGGATATATTGCAAGGTAGGGAAGTCCAACCTAAATCATGCCACGAAATAAATAGGTGATATGAACATCAGTGTAAATAATGATCATTATTAATGAAAAAAACCCTTCTTCGATAAATTGTAGTAATAGTTATAATTTGAGTGGACGGTAGATGGGGACGCACAACTTCAATATAAGTTATTGTACATCAAGGATTTATCCCAAATTCACTTAATAAGGCCACAACATGGAAAGAAACAAAGAACGAAGGAGAAACACGAACTTCATACCATTTTTACAAAAGCCAGACAATAGTCAAAAAAAGAGTAGACAATGCTCAGACAGCGATGTCTGTACATCGTGTGAAAAGCAACTAAGACAGGATTCTCCCCAACTGACCTGCTCACACTGTGGGATACATGTCTGTACGAATTGTATCAACATTTCAGAAAGAACAGCTAAAACTTATAAACATACCAAGTTTGAATCTCGCTTGGTCATGTCCGACATGCAAATACACTCTTCCAACACTACAAAATAAAAAGAAAATGAAACAAACGAAAGAAGAAATAATAAAAAGAATTAACTTTGGATCTACATGCAAATATTGATATCAGAATTACAGAACAGAATGTCAGGAAAACTCGGGACCAAAGTATTATGATATTTAATTTAAGAGAAGCCAACAGTAACAGCTTAGAATTCAGAAAAAAATCTACAACTTATGACATAATTAAGCTCTTCTCTAGGTTAAAAAATCATTATGACGACTGGATTTAGAATAGGTAACCTAGCCCTACAAAATAATTTTAGACAGCAAGAAAGATAGACGAAATCTCCTAATAGAAGCAAACAAAATCAGATCCATAGCCCAATAGCACCTCAAACATGTAATATATGCTGACAATGCTAGGTTATAACCACTAATGCAAAAACCGGAAAACTACAGACCAATAAGTATAAGCTTAATTTCTTCAAATATAATGCAAACAATAGTTAAAAAACCCATTACAGAGCATATGATTAATAACAAATATAATGCAAACAATAGTCAAAAACAACATTACAGAGCATATGATTAGAAACAAAATATTCTGAAAATTATAAATTTGGGTTCACGAAAGGGAAACTACAACTACAAGAGGCACAAGGAGAGTGGACAGATGCCCTCGACAAAAGAAGGAATGAGATTCTACGACTCCACGAAGGCATTCGATACGCTACCACATACTAAATTACTACAAACAATACAAGTCTATGGTATCAAAGGATTCTTACTTGGATAAAAGACTTCCTATCACATAGCACACATGAAGGAGTCATCAATACTGTATACTCAGACGAAGAACCGTTCTCAGCGGTGTACCCAAATGTAGTGTCCTGTAACCAAAGCTCCTCGAGGGCAGAAACATTCGTCAAGACTTCCTATCAAATAGAACACATGAAGAAGTCATTAATACTGTATACTCAGACGAAGAACCGTTCTCAGAGCAGTGTACCCCAATGGAGTGTCCTGTGACGAAAGCTCCTCGAGGGCAGAAACATTCGTCAAACTATTCGCTAATGACACAAGAATTTACATTGTTGTTAACTGTCAAGAGAACCATGAGCTTCTCCAAATAACCACCGACCAGGTCACATACATGGTGTAAATGTCATTAAACTAATTAAATGATGGTCAAAGGGAGATAACCACTGTTTAAATTTGCTTTATGTTTGGGCAGGTTTAGCTCCCCTGTTTTTCATGTTTATGATATTTTTCAGAATTTCATTTTATTGTCTGTCATTCCGTTGTTTTATGAATGATGGGAAATGGACTCAATATGTGAAGTTATATCATTAATTTGAGGCAAATACCTGTAGATATTTAGGTAATATGCGTACATGTCAATTGGATTTGTGAAGTTGTAAGATGCAATGTTCCGCACGTCAAACTCTAGCGCCTTGTGCATGCTCAGTAGTCTTTTGCGTTGTAAGACAAAGGAATGAAACCAAACAAACGATTGAAATGTCTTAAGTGCCTTGGGAAAAGGAAAACAAGTTATTTAAAAATTGTGTCTTAGTACTTTTAATGTATTCATGTAGCTTAACTCTTAGTAGTTTCTGCATAAGGACATTTATAAGGGACTCAGAGATGAATTTGCTGTTTTGATAACACGGTGTATCAATGTTTTCATTGTTTAAGTTACAGAATGTAGTGGTATTTTTAATACATGAAGAAAACAAAATATATAGTTAATGATCATATTATTATTGAAGTGACAGGGTTAACGTGTTAACGGTCTTGTCATTGTTTATTTCACTTTGAAGCTATACTGTTATAATTGGATAAACCGATACTGAAAGAAATGTTTCATAAGCTAATAGATGCAGTTTATTTGTGAAGTATTCCGATAGAAATTGATGACACTTATCAGTATGTCTGTCTTTCTCTCTCTCTCCCTCTCTCTCTCTCTCTCTATATATATATATATAATTCTCTCTTGTCTTTCGCTCTGCCTCTCCCTCTCTCCCTCAGTATCTCCCTCTCTCTCATTTTCTCTCTCTCTATATCTCTACCTCTGCATCTTTCTCTTTCTTTTCTCTCTCTCTCTCTCTCTCCCTCTAGCTCACTCTATATCTCTTTCTCTCGCTCTGCTTCTCCCTCTCCATCTCTCTCTTTTTCTCTATCTCTCCCTATTTCTCTCCTTCGACCTCTTCTTTTTCTCTCTCTATCTTTGTCTTTCTCTGTCTCTCTGGTATGCTAGTACAGAGATATATACCAGGTGAAAAGGAAATGTTATCTGATTTCGTGGAACTTTTCACACTGGAAAAATGCATGCTAGTCACATTCCACTCAATTTAATTTCAATTTATTTGTTTACGTAATCAACGGCCACCGGCCCAACATACATAATCAAATGTTACAAATAATAATACATCATGTGAAAAATACAAGTCCATTGCAATATGTTAAGTATGAATATGCTTTATGCAAAAACAAACAATACATTATAGAAAACGCAAATACATGTCTTATGACATAAATGTTCCTACACATTGTCAATTTCCCTCATAAGTTTTGTAATAAATATCATTAATAGTTTTAAGGTTTTACAATTTTTAACTTTTATTAAGTTAATAAAATCAACTGTTTCAGTTCTTCCACAATACCAATTAAATAAAAAGTTTTTCCTTAAAAAAGAATATTTGGGGCAAATGAAAAATGCATAATACTCGTCTTCTAAAGTAAAATGGTTACCATTTAACAAACAATAAAAACAAGCTCTGTCGGCTCTTTCTATTCAATAATGTCTTCTAAGCTCAATATTTAGTTTGTGGCTGGAGCATCGAAAACGCGCAAAAGATTTTCTGAAGTAAAAAGATGTCTATACATTATTTTTCAACGTTTAACAGGGATTTAGAAGTTCAGTTAGTATCACATCTTGAGGAACTTGGTAATTCATCAGACCAGTTTTGAGTCATGCAATCGGTAAGACGCTGTTTAAATGAAGAAATAAACATGTTCGTGTGACCAACATCTTGGTTTAACCAAACGTACCCATAGCCGTATCTATATAATAACTGTTTGATATTTGTGACCCAGTTTGTTCGACCAATATTGTTTGTGACATTAGGATTTTATAACATTTTTTAGAATAACGCGTGTCTGACATTTGCAATAATTTACACCAGTACGTAATGCACTTTATAAACTATACTTGACTTAAGGGAAGACTTCCACATTCTCCTAATACCGCAAAGTTGTTAACAGACGAATTTACACCGAGATAATAACGACATAATTCAATTTGAACTTATCAATATCTGAGAATAAGTGTGCCTCCCATATCTCCTCGCCGTATGTGATAATAGGGATAACCATCGAGTTGAATAATTTGAAAAAGTCTTCATGAGAGAACTTACCAAAAGGAAGTTGGTATCGTTTGATGCTATTTTTAGCTTTTCCTGCTCGAGATGCCAGTTTTAATTTAGCTGCAGTTGAAGTTAACTTTGGCGTATATAGAAGACCCATGTATTTATAAAATGATTACTTATACATATTACCCGTAAATATTCCATTTTTCAGTATTTCGAAGAGGTCCACCATTTCCAAAAACTATTATTTCCGTCTTATTTAAGTTGACGGTTATATCTGACTGTAAGCACAAGTCTGAAATCAGTAATAGTGAACCATAAAAAATAACACAACAACACATATTGTATTTACGTGTGTTGGTATGTACGCTGCTTTCATATAATTTCATATACACACGTCTTCATATGTACCTACATATGTATGTATTTTTAAAACATTGTGTGTTGGTAATTGTCATATTTAGCAGTGTTAAGTATATATAAGGGCGTGTCCATATACTCGTGTTTTGCCTATGAAAACACGAGCGGAAAATGAAATGAAAAAAACCCACCAAAACATATAGTAGCAAACAATACATATAAGAATAAATAAAATAAATAGTAAGAAAATGTGTGTCACTTATATCGCAAAGGGGATGCTGTGATATTTACGGAAAAATGACAATAACCAACAAACAATGCATTACAAATGGTGTGAGTCAAGGATACCGATTATCAACGGTCTGTTCAATTGAAATACATATTAAGATAAACATATGCTAAGCAGACCTAGGTTGTCCAAATTGATAGATTTTTTTAAGTTAGATAATTTAAGTTATCTTAAAAATCTCTAACGGATTATAGACAGTGTTCCTGGCCCCAACACTATGAAAGTTTAAGCTGTACTCAGAATGTGTGTCATGTGTTTGGTTATAAGCAAAACTCGTTCTCCAAATTAACCCATCAGAAGCCTTCCTTGGAGCATGGAGTTCATTTCTGAGCACCGAGAACGTTTTCAAAGTTTTATAGATTTGGACCCAGGTTTTGCATCTCCATAACTCTCTACATGCAGACTTTAATCAATGCACCACTATCATTTTATGTTATTTTTGCTTCTTTATTTCATATAAATAAATAAAATTAGCATAACCTATCACTTGTCGATGAAATGTAAACTTTAGAAAACTAATACGCTCATTAATCTCCAGTCCGTTTCCTGTCCTGGTCACGTCAGCAATACAGGAAGGCGTTTAGGAAGCTTTTGCTGAATCCGTCGACAGAGTACCCGTATTTTAGCCGACATACACACCGTAACAACACCCCGCTGATACTCCGGAGGAATATTATAAGCATGTTATAACTATCCTTTCCTTGGATCATCTTCTCCAAGAACTCATCCAACGATTTACCGATTTTCAGCAGCGGGTTGCTACGACATTATTAATGTTCTCGCAAGTTGATATAGCATTTAACGAAGAGTCGCTAGACTTTATCATGGAAGACCTGCCATCGAACGATATACTCCAGGCGTAAATCGAGTGTTGAGGAATAAATGGGAGGGTGTATCACCCTTATTTTACCGACAAGTTCAGCATTGGGGACTTCATTAAATAATGCTGTCCGAAGATGTGTCCAAATGTCAACACAATTAAGCGATCACATTTTCGGTGAAAAATTGCAAGTTCGGAAGAATGATAATTTTAACCTCGTGAAGACCGACTGAAGATCATCAATTGCGAAGAAAATGCTTACATGACTGTGCCTTATGTCGGAATATAGAGATATGGATATCAACATTGATGTTTTCAAAAGCATATTTATGAATTAAAATGTAGGCTACCTAGTATCACTCACACTCTAGTCACAATTTCCTTGCGATAGGTTTGCAAGTAGTTTGCAGCGAATTTCTATGCATTTTCGGCTGGGACACCACATAATTCCTTGCGGCTGTTTGGTCATTTTGGAGCACCAGGCTGGCAACGAGTAACTTCTAACTCGGACTTAAATTCTGGTGGGGCATTTTGCATCGCAAATATATCGGTCGATGTCAGGCTTATCATATCATCAATCAGATTATCGAACTTAAAACCTGGTCCGGTCAGGCAGCGCACTCTTCGGGTGGCCTAGACAACGCAGTTAATTCATTCATCGGCAAGGCACCTACCAGATGCATCTCAGACGTCGGTTGGAGCTTCCGACCGACTTTGAGGCGCCCGGTTAGAAAACGGACACACATCGGCCGAGGCCAGGCTGACGTCTGGCACACCACCAACTGTGGCTTGCATGGTATAAAAGCCGGCTCATCACACCATTCATGAGAATATAAACTCGCGCTCTACGCAGAAGGTAACACGTTTAAACACAGTTTATCACACACGTTTCAGAATAACAGTACTACAGGATCCCCAAGGCAAAGCATATTAAGTAGAGGGCGGTCCCGACAAGAGAAGGAGAGGGATAGTGGTAGTGAAGTGAATGAGACAATGTCCCTCTCGTTCAGCCACAAATGCACCAATAAACAGGTAGTAGCGGTAGCTTGCAAAAGCAAACCTCTCCCTAAACCGGGTGACCCGCACACGCTGTTTAGATAGCCGCAAACGCTGTTGAAGTATCACCGGCATTCTCTTCTTTGTCTTCCGGTTTCTTTGTTTCGTAGGTTGCTCATAGAGAAAGTTCAAAGTAAATGAAGAAGGTATCTATGTACCTGACCCAGGTTGACAAACGGCCGCCACATTACCGCCCGTTGATCGCTGGGCACTCAACAGTCATACTACATGCATATATGGCCGCCAAGAATACCGATAAACATTTCTAGGAAAGTCGCCGATCACCGACCAGCGACAGCAGGATGTGGGGCACCTTTAATTGTGACTGTGACCGCCCTATCCCGCGATCTTTCGCCGACCTCTAAATCGCACACGCCGACCGGCCTCCGCTTTTAACTGTGACTTAGGTATTATCAGGAGAAACTTAGCCTATCGCATGATATTAATTTACAAATGCTTTATCAATTAATTGTACGTGTTTTCTTAAGTTTTGAATTAAGAAATAATTTACATTCCATATAATCCATCTCCAACTTCTCGGGAAATTACTTACTGTTCTTGTACACAACCTTGTATTATGAAAATGTTGAAGTTTATAATGGCTATAAATATGTCATATTTAATGGCAAGTCTATGTATATATATATGTTATATATTAAAAGAGGTTGGAAATAACTGTTGAATGAATGGTTGAAATGAACAAACCGTTTGAACAATATCACAGTTAGGGTCAGTTACGAAGGATATATTTCCACTGACATGCTCTGTTCTGTGTGCGTGTGTTGTTTGACCTTATGCACATCGGATAAAGTATTATTAAACGACAGATATGACAATGGTATGGTATGTATATATTAGTTTCTATGTTAATGCGCACGCGTATACATTGATTTGTGTGTCAGCTGGGGATGTCCGGTTCAATTACGAAGGACATTTCCACTGACATGCTCTGTTCTGTGTGTTCGTGTGTTATATGACATTATGCACATGTATGTATTGTAAACAGGCTGTTATTAAAATTGTCTCTAGATATTAATCTACACTCTCCTTAAAGTAGACAATGGAAAATGAAATTTTTCACACTTTTCGCTTTAGGCTTCCTTGCTATTTGCCTGTTTACTTTTTTAAAATAAAAGTCATACAGGTTAATTGTTTACACACCACACCGTCTATAATGAAATAAAGAAAACACAGAATATATCAAATCATGTTATTCCCGTTTTCTAAATTTATGAATATTTGATGTGATCATGTACATGTATTGTATATATGTGCTTTTTTATTTGTAATGCTAATGTTTCTCACGATTCATGGGACATATGCTTTGTTATAATAAACTAAAAAATTGAAACTTGAGACTTAATTGACTGATAGATTGAACAGTCCATATTTCTGTACTCGAATGTGTTTTTATGTTTCGACCGTTTCGACCGTAACAATGCAATATGTTACGTCGAAATATTGATACCGATATGTTGGAGTTCAATGTCGCGTTTCAGCAGTTATTTAAGTTATATCACGGTGGACAGCTTCCGTAACCATGTGTTTCCAGGCTCACTTCCAGCATAAAGTACCCTACAGGCAACTGGCTACTTTCCAAAATGTACTATTTAAAAACCGATTGGTGCAATACGAATGTCACTAGTCCCTGTTCTATCAATCACCAGAAAGAATCCACGTCGTGAAGGGACTCCGAATAATACTCATAATTAAGTGAATATTTGTGTCACATTATAGAATATCGGCAGACCCCCATATCTTCTTTGTGTATACAATGTTACAATGCTGTACGTTCAACTCCTATACATAAATCATCTAAAGTATAATTAAAGATTACTTGCAAGACATTGTTTGTAATGACTGTATCTAAATATACTCGTGCTTCTCTACCCAGTTTGTTATGATAATGTTGAAACTCCCCGTCTTCAAGAAAAAAACTACAAAATCTTGTAGTAAGATTTTTTTTAAATGAGTGTATTGAAATGTACTAGTGCTCCTTCCCATTTTGTTATGACAAACTTGACATGTCATGCCTGATTAATCTCAAATGTTTATTTTCATGTTTTGATACTTTAAGCAAACGCGACTTTCCCCCCATCTATACGGTACTCTTCTAAGGTCTGGGCTTATCGGTAAAATCCATGTCCAAATGAAGTCCATGATTATGCTGTCATCACTTTCAGTGCTTTGATCTGTTGTCGAAACCAAGGCTTGAAGATGGCGTTAGCGATGCGTGAACAACTAGACTTTCCGTGATATATGGCACATATTACAACGTTAGTAATGTTGCTATATAATCACGAACAGTTTCGAAACCGAAAAATCATCAGTAATATATAATTAATTACTCCATAGATTACAGCTGTGCACACCATAATCATGCGACGCAAGACAAACAAACATATCATTTCCGCATTTTCACGGCTTTTTCTTCATAAACTATCTATTTTTGCCTGGTCGCATGAAAATAGACATCTCTTCGATTTTAAGCGATCGATGTAGATCCTGATCAACCGACACCTCTCTTCAGCATGTAAACCGTTCTGACTTTCAAATAAAGGGGTCTCTTATTACCAATTGAGACGAATGACTTGAATAGTGCAGACTCTGATCAAATTGTACATAAACACAGACTGATGTTTGAACTTCTCTAGTCGCAAATGTCTCAAAGCGTTACTATATCGAGCTTCATTTCATTATATATTATGTTTTGGAGTAACGTATATATATGTGAGTTAATACACACATTACTTTCTATATATGTGCTAATTCATACGGAATTAATGTATTTATCATTGCTGGGATGAACTCATGCGCACGACGAATATTTATTTTTCCATGAAAGTGCAATTTCAAGGGGACTTAATGTGTTGATCGTGCTAGCTACGAAATGTGCGCATATGCGTTTAGTAGACGTTAGTGTCTATATGTGCAAATTCAAACGGAATTAATGAATACATTTGTGCAATGAAAATGTGAGTTGACAGAGCCTACATGTTGTTTTCTGTATATGTAAAATCATTGGAAACATGACTTCATCATTGTTTGAATGAAAGTGTACACCTATTTGCGTTTATAACACGTTATTTTTCTATAAATGAGCACATTCACAGGGAAATTATGCTCCAATCACTGCTGTTATGGTAATGTGTATTAAACAAGCCTATACCCATTTGTTTTTATATACGCACACAGTGATAGGGAACACTTATTTATCATTGCTTGAATGAAATTAGATGCATATATGCGTTAATAACACGTTATTCTTTATATACGCGCAGATACATATGGAATATACATATCTACCTCATGTGATTCTATGGTATTCAATTAGATCAACGTTTTAATAGTTTAACTTCGAAGACAAAGGCCGAGCGGTGTTACAAAGCTACGACGTAGAAAAGTTTCGACGTGGAAAAGTTCCGAATTGGAAAATATTTTACTTGGAAAAGCGTTGACTTAGAAAAGATTCTATGGATGGAAGGTAGGTTTGTTCTTTAACCCCTTCCCTCAAACAGACATACCCTTCAGCAGACGATTAACAAGTAAATTCTGCCAAATAAAGAAATAATGAGACACGATCCTTGTACGAAGAGATTGAGAGCGGAGAAGATTACGAAGTAAACTTGTTGTTTTTAGCAAATTGTGGTGGTTATATCCATTTGATTTAACGATGAATCGATAGACAAATACAAGAACAATATTCAGTCTAACCTATGTTTAAACACCACCCATGGGAAGATACCAAACTGGTCTTTGTCACAGGTGACCTTTAATTACAGGCTCATTTGTGCAGGAAATGAGTAACAGGAAAATTAAAAGTTAGGTCGCTATAGACAAGGAATTGCTTAACAAAGTCGGTCTTTAGCACAGGTTGGGCTGTTTATATACTTTGTTTTTACGAATCCCTATATAAATGTATTTGAATAAACCCTTTTTAACAAAACTATAAACTACTTGGAACGATTTATATTTTGATAGAACAAACTACTAAACTTACGAAACACAATTCAAATAGCTTTATAAAAGGTTTCAAGATAGAAGCAGACAGGCATCGTATATTTTGGTAAGGTTTTTCTTCTTTTAACACTTTGTATCCGCCATAGCTTTATTGTACGTCACTATTGTACGTCACTATTGTACGTCACTGAACTATGATGTGACGACCGTGATCGAATTAGGAATTCTAACACTATTGACAATTTCTCTTCTATACACAAAGAAGGATTCGAGCGTGATCTAAATG
>JAUELF010264291.1:0-11176 GCA_031471495.1 Clinocardium nuttallii | reverse complement strand
GTTCTAGCCTCTTATAGTATAATTGCTACTTGCACACCAGACAAGTCAGGTCACTAGAAGGTTGTTCTAGCCTCTTATAGTATAATTGCTACTTGCACACCAAACAAGTCAGGTCGCTAGAAGGTTGTTCTAGCCTCTTATAGTATAATTGCTACTTGCACACCAGACAAGTCAGATCGCTAGAAGGTTGTTCTAGCCTATTAAAGTATAATTGCTACTTGCACACCAGCCAGACAAGTCAGGTTATTAGAAGGTCGTATTAGCCTGTTAAAGTATAATTGCTACTTGCACACCAGACAATTCAGGTTACTAGAAGGTCGTACTAGCCTGTTATAGTATAATTGCTACTTGCACACCAGACAAGTCAATTCGCTGGAAGATTGTTCTAGCCTCTTGAAGTATAATTGTTACTTGCGCACCAGACAAGTCAGGTCGCTAAAAGATTGTTCTAGCCTATTATAGTATAATTGCTACTTGCACACCAGACAAGTCAGGTCGATCTAGCCTATTATAGTAATAGTGTTATGTGCACACCGGATTGAATAAGCTACACACCTATGTGATCATCGCTGGCAGTAGACGTTTCCCGCATTACAGAATGATTAGCGCGTATACGTCGAAACTGGCAGGATTTGACATATTGCCTTGGGTTAGCCATCACCGTGGACCTTTTGTCTCAATTAACAAAGGCAGTGGTTAGACGTCCCAGAGAAGTTCGAGTCGGCTTCTAGCATTATTCCCGGAACTAGCCTCGTTAAACATTAGCATTCAAATCGTGTATTTCATTTATGGTGGTAATAAAAGCCCATTCCTAGGCCTGGTGTCGGGATTTTATTACCTGCCATGCGTTTTAAACTGACGGTGTACGAGACCAGGTCTGCAGAAGTCGCAAGGAGCCGGTACCAAGGTGCAGTCATGGGACCGTCACACCGCTAGATATTGACTTAAATACTCGACGGCTATCGAAAGCCCCGGGTCAGACCTCTCCAACAAAACTGGGTATGGCCGAGTCGGCTTATAGATAAGCAATAGCCAGTCTGAGAAGAATGCTAAGTAGCGAAGGGCACTTTGAATATTTACAATGCAATACGGATAGGGCCAGCGAGAGGCCATGCCTACCCTGGAAAGCTCCCGAGAACATACAAGCCCGTCCGTACCGTGTCCACATTATACCGGTTTGTGGATGGGTGGCTGGGACTCATCTGTCGACCAACATAAAATTCACAACTTAACAAGTATTTATTATTTAGAAAATGTGGGATAGGTGATTAATCCTTATTTCAAGCCCTGTCTATCGGTACTCTGGTATTTGTCTTTTCATGAACACTTAAGCCCACACTAATTTATGTTGGACAAGTCTTTATAGAATTTACTTGGTCTTCACAACCAGTCTATTCCTCGGCTTCACTGCAAGTGGTGGACAGTTTTCCCACATGGATCAGCAGCAGGAATTGGTGTTGCATGTGACACGCCACATGCTGAACATTTGTGGTAAGTTATATAACAAGAGGCCCATGATCGCTCGCTTATCGTTGTGTTAACATGATATTCCTTAAATTTGACCTAGTGACCTCGTTTTTGACCGGACATTACCCAGTTTCAAACATGGCCTAGATATAACTTAACAAGAAATTCCTTAAATTTGACCTAGTGACCTAGTTTTTGACCGGACATGACCGTTTCAATCATGACCTAGATATCACTTAGATAAACATTCTGACAACGTTTCTTCATGCTCAAGCCAAAAATATAGCTTCCAGAGTGTAAACAAGAATTTCCTTAAATTCGACCTAGTGACCTAGTTTTTGACCCCACATGACCCTGTTTCGATCTTGTCCCAGATGTTATGGAGATGAATGCTCTAACAAACTTTCACGGCGGATGGACGCCGGACAAAATGGTATCCCATAAGCTCACCTTGCACTTTGTGCATAGGTGAGCTGAAATAATAAGTAATGAAAGCAAGAAACAAAACTCAATTTAAGATTTAAAATAGACATTGTTTATAAAAACTAAAATCAATTAACAAGTGGAAATAAAGAATAGCTTCAGTCAGTTTAAAACAGGTGATTGATAGTCATCATGCTTGTGTGTTTCTATGTATGTTCTAAATAGTCATATATAATCCATTTGGTTAAATTATCAATTGAACATGTTATACAATAACAAAATAGAAGCTAACATTATCAACTCTGAAAGGAGGACATACTACATACCCACTTTAGCCATATAATGCATGCATGTACCTAACATGTCATCCCATCAGAAGTTAAGAAAAGAAGCGACAATTATCACCTCTGAAAGGAGAACATGGCCTTCGTAGACTGACCCGGTCATGCCATCCTGTCAGAAGTGGAAACAAGAAGCTAATACTATCAACTCTGAAAGGAGGACATACAACATACCCACTTTAGCCACACAAGGCATGCATATGCCTAACATGTCATCCTGTCAGAATGTCATGTACCTGACATGTCATCCTGTCAGAAGTTAAAAAAGAAGCGACAATTATCACTTCTGAAAGGAGAACATGGCCTTCGCAGACTGACCCGGTCATGTCATCCTGCCAGAAGTGGAAAAAAGAAGCTAATATTATCAACTCTGAAAGGAGGACATACTACATACCCACTATAGCCACACAATGCATGCATGTACCTGACATTTCATCCTGTCAGAAATTAAGAAAAGAAGCGACAATTATCACCTCTGAAAGGAGAACATGGCCTTCGTAGACTGACCCGGTCATGTCATCCTGTCAGAAGTGAAAAAGAAGCTAACATTATCAACTCTAAAAGGAGGACATACAACATACCCACTATAGCCACACAATGCATGCATGTACCTGAAATGTCATCCTGTCAGGAGTTAAGAAAAGAAGCGAAGATTATCACTTCTGAAAGGAGAACATGGCCTTCGTAGACTGACCTGGTCATGTTATCCTGTCAGAAGTGGAAAAAAGAAGCTAACATTATGATCTCTGAAAGGAGGACATACTACATACCCAATATAGCCATACAAAAACTACATTAATGCCCGTAAACATGCCCAAAACTTAGTTCTTAAGGATACACAATTAACACATATGCTGCAATACACAGCTTAAAACAGAAGAGCATCAGCTTTACACATATACAAACGCAAATGATGAGTAAAATTATTAGTAGCCCCTCCAAGTTATATTTATCCCTTATAAACTAGCAATATCTATTAATCGGTGTCACTAATCAGAGAGTCTGGTGGTCAACTATCCCATTATATCAATGTTTTGCTGTGTTTTTGTATCGAAATGAATAAAACATGTGTTATGGTATCTTATAAATACAAAATAATAATGTATCTTTCTAATTTAGTTAATTTTCGTGTGAATATAGGAAATATGAGATGCGTGAGCCATTTTGTTTAGGCAAAAGTTTAAACCAAATCATATTTAGTTCTATTTTAATATTATTTGCTGAAATAATAATATATTTTGGTCACATATATATATATACCAATACATATATTTACTTGCTATAACTTAAAAGTTGAAATAAAAGGTTATATTTATTGCTCAGGAATGACCAGACTCTACCAGTCTCCAATGTCATGCATATAATATTTATATATTCATTTGAAAATGAACTAAAATAGACAAATACATTATAATTTTGTATTTTTATGATGTAATAACAATTTATTGTATGTATTTCAATACAAAAATATGAAAGAAATCATTGAAATACTGATATATATATGACCTCCATACTCTACCAGACTATGTATAGTGATACCTCTATTAACCCTTTCCCTCTTACAACAATTATGTTGAATGGATAACCTACGACAAAAAGTGGAAAACATTGTGACAAAAGGAGAAATTGCAGGTTTTGTGTAATTTCTTCTTTTGTCACTTTGATTTCAAGAAGTTGTCTAAAATGGTTATATTTCTAAATTTAAAACCAAAGAATAGATCTGAAATTGGAAATCAAGGCATTCCCTTGCTAAAAAGTTGTTTCTGAAGCTCCAAGGTCTTTTACTGTCTTCTTTTCGAAAACAGCTGACAAAAAAAGAAAATTGCGCTAAACAAGCAATTTCTCCTTTTGCCTCGTTGTTTTCCACTTTTAGTCATAGGTTTATCCATTCAATTATAGAGATTTTCGATTTTCTGACAAATTCTTTATTCAAAGTCGTCTTCTGCAGAGATGTCGTATGAGAGAAAGGGAAAATAAAATTTCATATTTTCTAATTAGCTATTTTTAATATTTTCCAACTTGCATGCTTTAAAATTTGACGCATCTGCATAATACGACTTTGGAATACATGTACAGTGTGTCAAATTGAGAAATTACTCATAATGACCAATTGCTTGTTTTGCCACTATGTTTTTAACTTTCATTCACACAGATTTTCCATATTTTTATGCAGATTTTTATAAAGTCATTGCAAATTCTTTAATTAACCCTTTCCCTCATATGACAATTTTGCAGCAGACGACTTTGAACATATTTATCAAAACATAGAAAATCTCTATAATTGAGTGGATGATAACCTATGACGAAAAGTGGAAAACATTGTGACAAAAGGAGAAATTTCAGGTTTTGTGTAATTTCTTCTTGTTTCACTTTGATTTCTAAAAGTTGTCTAAAATGGTTATATTTCTAAATTTAAAACCAAAGAATAGATCTGAAATTGGAAATCAGGGCCCTTGCTAAAAAGTTGTTTCTGAAGCTCCAAGGTCTTTTATTGTCTTCTCATATGGACTGTTAGTTAATGACATAAATATATAATTTAAGGCTTCTTTCATCATGACATCAAAGATATAATTTGTTGCATGACTGAAAATAGATGATAGATACATAAATACCATGTACATCAGATTTTTCATATAAAAACATCCACAAGTTCGCATCAAAAACAGAATGTTAAACTACTTACCAGTGCATCCAAAGAAAGCAGAAAAGTAATTTGAATAATCAAGAAAAATAAATCTAGTCTGACTAACCATGTTATGGAACTTTAAACCAAACCTATTATGAGACAAGCAATAAACAAGAGCTCTCCAAAAAGCAGCATGCTTGAAAAATCAAATCATATTTGTCACAAAAGCATGAGATTGATGGTCACCTAAGTTTATTTTGAAATTGCTTCTATTAAGAGTATAAATAAAACTTGGTCAGGGATCTCATGTAATGATCCAAAAGACATGTGTGAAGTTTCAATTCATAAGTACTTGTAGAGACATGAGATTGCACACACAAGTTTCACTTAAATTAGTTTATTAATAATGGGGCATACATATGATTACTAGTCAGAGTTGTAGATTGCTTAAAGCTCTGACTCTGGCTTAGACTCAAGTGGTCTCTCATATACTGAAGTTTGGGGACATTTTTGTGATGAAACATCAACATTGTGTTAATGAGGGTCAAAGTAAAGCCATGAAAACCATATATACTTACCACATGTACCTATCAAATATGGCATGTAGATGAGAGTCCTCTGGCAGGTTGTTAAGGGTCACTATAAATCCTCCTGTGTATGGGCGGCTAGAAACAAATATTAATGAAACAATGAACAATTCAGTTATTGCATGATTTCCTTTTGAAGTAAATGGTTTCTAAATTTATTTATTGAACTATTTATTTAGTTAACTGTGCACTACATTCTCTAGCTCATGGGTATCACCTTTTGTATGTGTGCATATGTTTGCACTAACCACCCACTAGAAACTCACCTCTTTGCACAACCAATTACAAATTCTCGAATTTTTAACTGTGTAAATTAAAGTTAATGACTTATGGCTCATTCATTGTGTCATGTTGCGGCCTCATGATTGTGCCCCATTTCTGACACCCACTTATTGATGACCCTCTACCAAGACTTGGTAGCTAAACGCAGCACATTGTGTCAGCAAACACAACAGAAGCTATTAACCAGCTGAGTCCACTTTCTATCCATGTTTTCCAACATAGCCAAACATGGGGACAAAAAATGACTTGGGCATAAGAGCTTTTGATTAATGTCTATGTGAAGCTTGAGGACCATTTGGCCCAATCATGTCACTGTGACCATAACCTTTTTAATACAGACCCATTCCATACACTTTATTGTAAAGATACATGTGAGAATATGTGTAAATACCTAGGATTTTTTTTCTTTTAAAGAATCATGCATCCATTCAACTTATCTCTCAGGGTTTCAATCATCTACAAATAAAACACAAAAATTAAATCTTAAAACGACACAAATTGTCATCACTGTTTATGACACAGACTCATTTGTTCTCAATAATATGCATTGACTTTGGATGCAATCAGCCAGTTGAATATGCCTGGCACGGCAAGCACATTGGATAGCGCTGATGTTTATTCATCCAGGGAACAAAGAGTGTAGAATAAAATGTTTGAACTTGATGCCCCAAAATAAAACCATGCTATCAATGTATCTGTAAGATTTCCTGGTTTTAGGTCAAAGACTTTTAGAGTGGCCCATTTTCATTTAGGGCCATAGCACTGCTATTACTTTGCAAATTCAAATGCAAAACACATTTAACCATCTTTACATGCTAATAAAAATATCCAGGAATCATGCCCTACAAGTTTAAAATTGCTAATGTTCATACAAAAAATACTTACATTTTCATCAAACACCTCCCTTCCATAACCTACCGACTTTCTCTCCTTTTTTGTAACATTGTTAGGGTCCCTTATAAAGCTATGATGTAAGGCATGGTTTTATTCGGAACTGAAATTTTATTTTTTACAATTTAATGTGATAAGCTAGATATGTTTATGCTAGACATGTGTATTGTCATTAAATAAAGGTAATGAGATATAGCAGGGCATAAAGATAAATCTATAAGCTACAGGTCAACATGAGTATTCTAAATGCTAAAAAGCAGTCCATAAATACAGCTTCCAGAATCAGGAAAATTCCAGATCACAATTAATACAGGACATTTTATTGTGCATATCAATTATGTGATCCCGACTTGGATTGACTGACAATTAATTGGAGGCATAAATGACATTCCTGTGGACCCAATTCTAATTTCTTATATTAGCCCAATGGAGGTAATGCCAAGCTTCTTGTATGTGTGTATGCAGAGGGATGTTGTGGTAGTTGATGGTATAGGGATAATAACACTTACCACTCTATATCATCACATGTAAAAATACCGTATAGGTATGCCAAAATTTTCCTCATTAGCTTTTCTGTCAAGTCCACTGAAAAATATGAATTTTCTGCATTTAACTTTCTTAAAGCATTATTATTATACAGCTATTTTCACTGTTGCATTGCAAAATATGACACAACAGTGTAACAGTTTCAAATCAGTTTTAAACAGCAAATTGATGCTAGAATGTAACATTTCTTCAATTAACTTTCTGTTTTTTAAGATATGATAGATTATTCAACTACAGGCAAACTTTTCTTAAGGTGATCCGCTAAGGTGATTTTATTTTTCAGCACAGGACAGAATTTTTTTGCTGTAAACTTACTGCAATGTTTTACTTGTGTTACCTTGTTATTGTTAACAAATATAAGAGTAACTTACCAGTGTAAAGTTTTGGGTTTTCACAAGTATTCTTGGTTTTCTGAAATATTAAAAAAGGTCACTGAAATCACTTTACTCTGTAATAATGTTTGTTTTACTTACTTCAATTGTGTTGATATTGTATAAGATAACACTACTGTATTGTAATAATATCACATCTTCTGATGATATGTGTAAACTTATGAACATATTTAACTGCCATTTATCGTGTCACGCTGCATAACATGGTAAGCACTTAGAGATATTTTTTGTGTCTGGCGTGTCTGTCTGTCCGTCTGTCACTTTTTCGTCACACTTTGTGTCTGTCTGTCACACTTTCAATTAGCAGTGCAGGTGACACATGTGCTAGCCAGTTTGTTTATGAAATAAACTTCTATTTTTAGCTATTTAAGCTGATCTGGTAATTCAAGGTAAATTGATTGATTAATTGATTGTGGTGTAATGCTGTTTTCAACAATTGTTTAGTCATATCACGCCAGCCAGTTTACTTTCTCATGCAATTTATAACTTTCTTATAACAGTACTCAACACAACATACTTTCGAAGCAACTGGCCGCTTTTCTACATGAACTGCCAGTCCATTGATGAAAGACAAATAACACATGAGACATTACCATAAAACTAGAACTTGTTTCTACTTCCATCATTTTGAAATATATAGTTCTATCAAACTTATTCAGTTTTAAATACTACTACATGTATTACTTAATTTTAATACAAGCTAAATGACTTTAGCTGTTGATGCGCCATAAAACATTATACATTCTATGAAAGTCCAACAACTAGTAAGTCGATGGATCTTTCTATGTCACTAGGAAATAAAGACTAGGTACTAAATTTACCATGCAACCTGGACAGACATATTCTTCGTTCTCTTCCGGCAACTCGTCCTCATTCATCCCCAGACATGCAATGTGCAACCAATCTTGACACTTGTCACAATGAATCATATAGCTGTAAAGGGAATTAAAAGGAATTACTTAACTATCATCCTCGTTATCCGAGATCACCCAAGTTTTGACCTATAACTGAAGAGCTTAACCATTGCAAGACCTCACCAGCTCTAATATCTAGTTTTCTTGTTACTGCATGATTGCTGTTTTTTCCTTCGACCTATCAAGTGTTAGGTATCTCCACATTTTCCTGGTACTCCAGACTTTTAAGTAAACATGTATAAGACCAACATCACATTAACTTGTGCATTTTCACAAATGAATGCGCAAAGTAGTTTATACCTCAAGTTGTATGCATGGTTATTGTAAACAATCGCTATTTCATTTGAAACAATGGAATTACCTTATTTTCAACATGGAAAGAATGTACTTCTTGAAAAAAATCTGTGGTGAAAATTGCATGCATGTCTTACAATATCATTTACTTATGCATGGCTATTGATAGGACTACTACAGGAGTATATTACCTATAAAATAATATAGAAAACACTGTGGGAAAGTGCTTTAAGGCAAACCATTAGTAACACAATGGTGATGTCATCTGTAATAAGACTACTCATCATTGAGAATGTTGTATCAACTAATCATCTAAATTTTTAATTACAGATAATTTAAACAGTATTGTTAAAACAAGTTGTATGGCCCTGTATCGCTCACCTTATTTTTTCTCTTCATTTTAGCCATGTAAGCCCCGCCCCCTGGCGGTAAAGTTTCAGCCCAATTGACCCACTGGTTACTGGTTACTGAGGAGAAGATGTTGACGGACGCCGGACATCAGACTATCACAATAACTCATCTTGAGCAAAGCTCAGGTGAGCTAAAAATAATAAGAAATGTATAAAAAACAAACCTTCCATCATCTGCTTGTCTGCATACACAGTACACTACAGGTGCCTTCTTTACCTTCTTACATTCTGTATAGATGAATGACTCTCTTTTTAACTGTTTAATTTAAAAACACTTCATATGTAATTGTTGTAATGATGTTAATGTTCAACACGGTTCCTAATCATGACCAATAGCGCATACCATATTGTTGAAGAACAAATAAACAAATATAACAAAACATAGAGACTTGTTGTTGATTCATCCTAACAAGCGTGATCAAATTACAGGTTGTAAAACAACAGCAAAGACGATGCTTTGTATACGTAGCAATTTATCATGTTTGGTCTTTTCAAGAAACAACGACGTCCAACCATAGGTCAGTAGTGCGAACATATAATTCACAACACAATTAAATCAATTCTTAACAAAGAGAAGAGGGCCAGACCTTGTATCTAATAAACATGAGTGCAAACCACTGTGCTAGTGAGGCCTGGCTCAGGTATAAAACAACTGATAAGAAGGTAGGAAACAGTATTATCTCTTTCATACTGTATGCCCCATGGACAAATTGGTACATAAACAAATATACCAATATTGAATAAAAAGTATAATTTACCTTTGGCTTAGGTGACCTCAGGCTGTAACCAACAATCTGTAGATGTAAGAGGAAACATTTGTTAAAAATTCCATGCAAGATATCAGGGAAACCAATGGAAACTCCCCAAATTATAGTATAATACATAATTATTATTTCTCAGAAAGTAGTAAAGAGCTGACAAATATAAAAGTTCAAAGCTACAGTAATTTTTTCTTATATCAAATCTTTCTCTGTATAAATCACTATACAGAATGACTGCCATTGAAAACACCAAAATCTGACGAAAGTCTATATTGGTTGCAAGTCCTATGAGTATGTGATGCATGCCTTTCAAATCCTACACAGAAATGCATAGAGCATGTGGATAGAATATAAATGTCTTGCATCACCAAGAAATGATATTAAAGAGAAAATAAGGATAAAATCTGTCTATATTGTAAGTAAAGGGAAACAACCACTGTTCAATGAATCAAACAATTTAACAGGAGTTATTTCCTTTTTCTTTTTGTAAATCAACAAAAAACTTCACAAGTGAAAAAGTAACCAGTGTTTATATATATATATATCTTTAACAAACATCATAATTATGTAATTCTTATTCAAGCCTACCTCATCCTTCCTTTTTTTCTTGCGAGACTGACTGTCAGCTTTTTCTGAAGGCTTAACAGCTTCCTCAACAGCAGGTATACCAGCTTCATCTACGGGAGGTCGGCTTGCGGCCTCAACAGCTTCCTCGACAGCAGGTATACCAGCTTCGTCTACGGGAGATCGTCTTGTGGGCTCAACAGATTCCTCAACAGCAGGTATACCAGCTTCATCTACGGGAGGTCTGCTTGCAGCCTCAACTGTTTCCTCGACAGCAGGTATACCAGCTTCGTCTACAGGAGGTCGTCTTGTGGGCTCAACAGTTTCCTCAACAGCAGGTATGCCAGTTTCGTCCACAGGAGGTCGGCTTACGGGTTCAACAGCTGGTTTGCCAGCTTCAACAGTTGGTTTCATCATCACTATGTTTGAGAATTGTTGGGAAATGAGTAAATACTAACCAATACAGAAAGTATAAAACAGTACATGTTCATACAAAAAATTAGAATAGCCTTTTAAGTTATTTGATTTTTTTATAATACAGACTTTTTGGTTAAAGTGGCATTTTTATCCAGAAGGAAGAAATCCATGTATTTTTTTCCCCCTAAAAATAAGAAGCTGAATGGGTTTGGGATTAACCACAAACATGTTACACAAGAGCACACACTCACAAATTATACT
>JAUELF010264280.1:0-11177 GCA_031471495.1 Clinocardium nuttallii | reverse complement strand
AATATCATGTTTGTACAGCTGAACATCCCTATGAATATCATGTTTGTACAGCTGAACATCCCTATGAATATCATGTTTGTACAGCTGAACATCCCTATGAATATCATGTTAGTACAGCTGAACATCCCTATGAATATCATGTTAGTACAGCTGAACATCCCTATGAATATCATGTTTGTACAGCTGAACATCCCTATGAAAATCATTTTTGCGGTGCTCCAGGAAAACCAGCCCTAACGTTACATGTGGAAAATGTCTGCTTTTCCTTTCAAACTAATGATTGAAATGGATTCTGATTTAAAGAAGTTTCTTTATTCCTATGGCTAATGAGCATACATTGCAGATCCGGTCACATAGCAAGCATGTGCTGTCTGATTTGGTTTTGAAGCTTGACTGGTTGCAAATGCCTTAGGGTTGGTCTTTGCAGAGTGCTGCTCATTTTAATCATTTGTACCTGCTATGATACTTTAACCCCTGTTTCCCACATACAACATCTGAAGCATATGCCTTTAAAAACATCTCGGCAAAAAGGTGGATTTTTTTTTTTAGATGAATTATAAATATTGAATCGAGTTGGAAACATTTTGGCAAAAGGAGAAATTGCTTATCATGAGCAATTTCTTCTTTCGCAGCAATGTTTTCAAGAGTTGTCTGCTGCGGTTGCTTCAATATGTAGGAAAGGTTTGAAAAAAGTAGCTCTCTGCTTTTGAAAACACTGAGGAGTGAATTGTATATAAACATTTAATGCCTTGGAGATTGAAAATATCATTTTGATCCCATGTTAAAAACAGTTTTGTGGAAGGGAAGCACTTTGTTCGTTTAAAGCATTTCTCAAATGTTGTACAATGTTTTAAAAAGTTGTCTTATACAGAGGGATCTCAAGTTGTCTGTATTGGGGAAAAGTCTAGACGCTCATGAGCCATTATGCATTTCTTTCTCCCTCATACCAAGGAGATCAAGATGTAATCCTTGTAGAGCAAAATATAGTAACGGCATTATAGTACAAATGTACTCATATATTTCTGTTTTTTATACTGGATTTTCTCTGAATTTTCCAGATTTCGTCCTGGAATTTAAGCTTAGATCTGTTGTTTTCTATTATGTGTCTGTCCACTTTGCAAAACATTTACATTGAACTTGAAAATCTACAGGTGAGAGATGTTGAGTGAAAGGGGTATTTTCTAGACCCTGGTTTGCCATAGGTTAACCCTTTCCCTCATAAGACAATTCTGAAGCAGACGAATTTGAATATATTTGATCAAAAAATAGAAAATCTCTTTTAATTAAATGGATAACCTATGACTAAAATTGCAAAACATTGAGGCAAAAGGAGAAATTTCTTCTTTTGTCACTATGTTTCAAAAAGCTGTCTGCTGCAGAGGCGTCAGAAAGCGTCTATATGAGAGAAAGGGTTAAACCTTTTCCCACTTGCAGACAAACTGGAAACATTGTGACAAAAAAAATTTTCCTACTTATGCTTCAAGTTTTCAATGCCCTCAATAACATTCTGCAGAAAGAATTTGATAAAAAAGGAAGGTTGGGGTTGTTTAAGGGGTTATTTAGGTCAAGGTCTCTAACTGGATCACCTGTTGCTAACCCCTTCTCACCTACTGTAGATGCATTTCGTTACACTTGCAGCAGACGTCTTTTGAAAACATTGTGATAAAAGGTGAAATTGCTCATAGTGAGCAATTTCTCCTTTTGAAAAAATATTAAATGATCATACTTTCATTAAAAGAATTTTTCAATTTTTTCTGCTGCAGATATCATTTCTTGTTCTTGGGAAAGGGTCAAGGTCGCAATTAAAATCAGGTTTTGTGGCTATGCCAGTTTTCTTGTTTTTAAATGTATAGTAATGTTGAAATCTGTATTAGGTTATATAAAACAAAATCTTTGTTTCTTTCTGTTGTCTGTGATATTTTTTCCACATTTTTATGTATTACAAATGTTTACCAAGTCCTGTATTAACCCTTTCCAATATGCATCAAATCTGTAGTGGGCAACTTTGAAAATTTCTTAGCAAATAAATGAAAGCATTTATGGCAAAAGGAGAAATAACTCATTGCCTATTTGCACAGGTCTTTCAAAAGTTGCTGACTGCAGATACATCAAATTGTTTCTTCTTGTGGGATAGGGTTGACCAACCAATGTAACTGACATTAAATTTCTTATTTGAAAGACATTTATATTTTGATTTCTTATACCATTATGGTCTTGCCAACCAAAACTGTACTACTTTTAAATTAACATTTTTATTTTCAGTATTTAGAATTAGAATGTATGTCAGTTTGTCACATGTCAAGGTTGTAGCAAACTGTTCTTATATTTTCCTTAACCATTACTTCACATGACTTTTCGTATGTCGTCTGCTTTACAATCACCAGACAAACAATTTCACTAATCTAGACAATCTGAAAGATTTGTACTGATAAAGAGTAAAAAATATTGCAATAAAATTGCTTGTTTACAAAAGCAGGCGTTAAATGTTGTCTTGTGTGAAGTTATGGATTAAACATTTCCAACGTTCAGATGCATTTTAAGTCATTTTCAAAAACATTGTCACACAAGGAATTTTTTATTGCAATTTCCCTAATGCCACCTTTATTTCAACCTTTATAGATATTGCCTAGACGATTTCAAAGTTGTCTCCTGCAGATTTATGTGTAAAAGGGGCTCTTTAAGGTAATTATTAAGTACTTTTAAGTAGGACATCACTTTGCTTTGTACTTTTCAGTGTCTTTCCCTCAATTAGACGCTTTCTGAAGCCTCTGCAGCAGATGGCCTTTTGAAAACATGGTACCCTGTTTCCAACTCTATTCAATCATTGTACTTTCATGTAAAGGGAGTTTCCAATTTATTTCAAAGTCGTCTGCTGCAGAGATGTCGTATGTGGGAAACGGTTAAGTCTCAACCTGTCTACATATGCCTTATTAACCCTATCCCTTAAATAGACGCTTTCTGACACCTCTGCAGCAGATGGCTTTTTGAAAACATAGTGACAAAAGAGGAATTGCACAAAACGTACAATTTCTCCTTTTGCACAATGTTTTCAACTTTTAGTCTTCGAAAAACAGATGAGCTAAAAATGACAATTTATTCATTTAAACAGTTTAAAACTTATTTTTGAGGTTTTAACTATTAAGAGTAAATAAGTCTCAATGAGACGACTCTTTTGAGTACCAACAATCAGTTTAGTATTGTAGTATTATTACAGGTAAAACACAAACTTTCCCCACCACAACCTTTGATACAAACTTGAGAAACATACCTCTAAATAAAGTTCAATGTTCTCTTCTTCAAGCGATTTAATTTTCTTCTCCAAATGGGGCACACAGGCGGCCTCTGGCGACGTGCCGTCCGGTGAGCTGTCGTGACCTTCATAGTTCTGCGTGTAGAACTTGATCAGCTCCTCTTTCATAGACAGCTCATAGCGGAGCTGGTTAAGTTTCTCGTTCGCTGTCGTAACAAGGTCCTCAAGTGTTTCATTCTTGCCTTCTAGTGATTTGTTTTTATCTAGTAGTGTTTGACCAATACGGGCAGCAAGCTCCAAATCTCTCTCTTTCTGTAATGAGACAAACGAAGATTTACATCAATACTGCCTATCTGCATTTCACACATATTATGACCTTTGAAAAGATTGTGGTAAAAGGAATAGTTGTTTACATGATCGTATAAAGTAAACTTCCTTTATTTTTTATTAGATCTAAGACAAAATATTACGAGACAATTTCGAAGCTTTTCTATGAAATGATAAAACGAAATTACCGCTTTAACACATTTCATCATTTAAACACACTTTGACGCATTTGTAGCAGATGCAACCACTTTGGCAAACATTGCGGCAAATGCATAAATTTCTCATAATGTTTAAACTTTATTCAGAAATAATACTTTCATTTAGACATTATTTCAATACATTCCACAGCATACATTCAAAGTCATCTAACTACTGAATTGTTGTATGTGTGAAAAAGTTTTCTTTCGTTTCGTTTTCTTCATATTATACTCTTTCTGACGTCTCTGCAGCAGACAGCTTTTTGAAAACATAGTGACAAAAGAAGAAATTGCACAAAATATGCAATTTCTCCTTTTGCCACAATGTTTTCCACTTTTAGTCATAGCTTTGGGTATCCATTTAATTATGGAGATTTTTCATTTTTTGACAAAATTTGTTCAAAGTTGTCTGCTGCAGAATTGTCTTATGAGGGAAAGGGTTAAGAATTTACCCTGCTTCTTCAAATCATTTCTACCGCCCTGTTCTTGTTCCGTTTTGTAAACAAAGTAAAAATATATTAGCTCAGTCCAATCAAGATATACATGGTGACCGGCGTGGTCTGTTCATATATTACTTACACAAGTTTGTTAGAAGCTTAGAACTGTCAACTTGTGTAGATTCTGATAAGGCTGAGCAGAGGAACAGGTAGTCAGTCCTACATAGAAAGACATGCATGCTCATTTTTCTTTTTGTTATTATCCTGCATACACACTATAAATGACAGATGAGCCAAAACCAACATTGTGGACTCTGCATAAAGTGTTCAACTTCACCCTGATCAGCCTACTGAGGATGCAGTGCAGGCCAACCGGACAGACACGTTTCACCTTCTGTTGATTTTCTGTTTCAGAAATCATTTCTCTATACATCTATTCCTCGTAGACGGAATGTGTCAACCCTGGATCAGTCTGTGCGGACAGCGAAGGCTGTTCTGGGTTGATATATTACGCAGAGGCCATTATGTTGGTTTTCTTGCGGGACTGCTCAGATAATAAAACGAAAGTCTAAATTATTTGGACTAAAGGACTGTGAGGCTGGTCAGTATCAGTATCAGGGACACTACGTGATATAGTGTCCCAGACTGTATACATACATAAATACCACCTTGAACATTTTCCCATGAATGTAGATTAGATTTTATCTATGCCAAGACATCGTATATCATGATATATGCTCATTTATTCTGCATAATCAAGGTTTCTGTACTAGGAATACAATTTTATATTTTGACTGATCGCATCCTTTAAAATACAATATGTAGGCCTAACGTAGATATATTGTCAATGTGACAACATACTTGAGTTGCCAAACAAATAACCGAAAGTCTAAATTATTTGGACTATTTAATTTACATCCCTGTTTTTCCTGACTCAAATAATATTGGTCTATACCATTACCAGTTAATCTATGTTATTTTCACCAATGTAAAATATTGAAAAAATTATACAAGGTCATTGCCCTTATTTACTGATCAAGAAATTAACCCTTTCCCTCATACAACAATTCTGCAGCAGACGACTTTGAATATATTTCGTCAAAACATAGAAAATCTTCATAATTGAATGGATAACCTATGACAAAAAGTGGAAAACATTTGTGGCAAAAGGAGATATTGCACGTATTGTGCAATTTCTCCTTTTGTCACTTTGTTTTAAAAAAGCTGTCTGCTGCAGAGGCGTCAGAAAGCGTCTATATGAGGGAAAGGGTAAAATAAACAGATTGTAATCACTTCAAAAATCACTTACCTGTCATCAACAGAACCAGGGTATCGGATACGCTTTTAGTGTTCCCAGACAGAACCAAGATTCCCGACTGTGCGGAAATATCTTCTATTTAAAATGATGGCGTCTGTGAATGCATCTGTAGCTTGTGTTTACACATATATATGTACAGTCATATGACAATGACTGGACACTTAACAAAAGGAATCGTTAACACATGACCACTGCGGCAGCTGTCATTGTCGAAATCATAACAGAACAGTACTTTCGATCTGCCTACTCGGGATGATTCATGATGTCGACAGGTTCCCGTTTACCTTGATGTTCCGACTTGACAGCTTATGTGATTTGAAACCTTTCCCTAAAACAACAGTTCTGCAGCAGACACATTTCAAATATATATCTAAGCATTCACGTGGAATGTCTTCATAAATTACGGTATATTTACTGAAAAAAGTAAAAAGCATTGCGGCAAAAGGAGAAATTGTTTATTGGAATAATTTCCCCTGTTCAAAGTCGTCTGCTGCAGCGTTGCCAAAAGGTGTCATCAAAGTGTTAAGTCTATCAATTAGGTATATATATAGTCGTTCGCTTTGTTAACCGTATGAACATATTATGTATCAGAGACACATACAGTCAAACCTGTGTTTAAATACCACCCATTGGAAGTGAACAATCTGGGCTTTGTTTTTACAGGTGGTCTTTAATTGCAGGGTCATTTAAACAGAAAATGAGTTTTTGGGAAACTAACAGTTTGGTCGCTTTAGACAGGGATTTGCTCTTCCAGTGTGGTCTTCAGCACAGGTTAGAATGTACAAGTATATATTCTGTATGTATCAAGGATTTCTGTGTAAAACAGTCCATACATTTTACTACAACACACATCAAGACATCTTTTTGAACTTGAAAAGAACGTTCAGTTATGTTGAGCCACTTCTAAAAAGAGAAACTTATTTAAAGCTGGTACTGTAATGGTTCTTTAAACAACATGAGCGTCTGCATGTCTAATCAGGGACGAGTTGCATGATAGGCTACTCGTAAATAGCAATACGAGTTTAATCAAACACAAACTTAAAACATTGGAATATGAATATCTTTTCAAATGTATCGTAACTAAGTGTTTTTAAATAATCGCAAACGTAATATTTTCGTGGCATTTACACTTAAGGTATCCTAATAACATCTTGCCCTCTCATGTGAAATCTGAAAAACGATAAAAAGTATAGTCGCCGGCGTCTGATAACTGCCTTATTATCAGATATATTATATTATATAATAAAAAGGAATCCATAAACGGACAATCGCAACATGTTTTCACATCTTATTTTTTTTTTCTGTGTGCGGAATAGTTATTCATTCATATATTAATTTCATCCCAGAACATTGGATACCAACCGAAAATATCTTGGTTGATTACCTTGGTTTCAAGACCATTGTAGGCTTCCGCCTCTCGGGTCCATTTTGTGTTTGGGTTTCTGTTCCCGCTTCCGTTCCTTCATTAATTATTATCTTGGGACAAACTTGAGTGCTGATTTTTTCCATCATTGGTTTAGTAAAGATTTAAAACTAGGTAAGCCTACATTTGTAGTGTTTACAACTTCTTAAGGCAGATTGTTCCATGATTTTATTACTCGTTGAGAAAATAAGTATTTTCTTATATTTGGTCTGCAGTGGCATTTATATAATCTATCTATGTGACAGACTACTGTATCTGTTAAAATTTCTTGTTACCGTTTTGTCCTTAACATACTACTTAGTAATTTATAGAATTTAAAAAATATATTTATCATACTATAAGCTTGCAGCTGTGTATTAATAGTTGTTATACCAGAGACATAGATATATTTATATTTAGGTCTCTGGTTATACATACAGGGTCAATCATAAAACATATAATGTGATGAAGGTTTGACAAAAATAAAAAAATATAAAAAATTGTTAATCAAAGTACTTGATTTGTTTACTTTACATAAGCTGTAACAAACATATATATATATGTTTTAGAACGCAATTGCCAAAAGGGCCGTTTTATTTCAGAAATATAGTTTCACGAATAGTAAGCGTCGAAGGTATGTATACATGTTTTACTGGTGATGCCGGTACAAATATCACACATACAGCCTTGCTAAATATTCGATCTACTGTTGAAGGACAGTTTCATGTACTGTTGCATGGAACCTTAAACCCAAAACTTTCTATTACCTAAAAACAGTTTCTTTTTCATTGTGTATGCAGTAAGAGTATAAAGAAATAAAATTAGCTGAATATTGACCCTTATCATTTTTCATAACCCTTAACACAGGCTTATCCATATTTTCTCTGTAATTTCAACATCTTTGAATTGATTTAATCTTTGGCGTTTTTATGTGAAACAAACTTCCAGTCATCCCGATAACGTTGAGTATAAGTGACGTAGGTATGACGGTTGACCTTTGCAACGTACATCGCGGTGAGTGCATGGATTCAGTGAATTTAAGATTTGTTATACATTCATGTGGGAAATAGTTAATTTTAAGATCTCGACAGATCCGTTTTCTTTGTGACCTGTCTCACTTTTACACTTCCCATAGGTTATCTGCAACAGACGACTTTTAACCCATTCCCTCCTATAGACGCTTTCTGACGCCTCTGCAGCAGACGGCTTTTTGAAAACATAGTGACAAAGGAAGAAATTGCACACAACGCAATTTCTTCTTTTGACACAAAGTTTTCCACTTTTAGTCATATGCCATCCATTCAATTAAAGAGATTTTCCATGTTTTGACAAAATATGTTCAAAGCCGTCTGCTGCAGAATTGTCATTTGAGGGAACGGGTTAAATACTGTTGAAAGCGGTGTAAACCAAAATTCAATGAAACAATCTATTCAGACAAATTCACATTATACGTTGTTAACCCCTTTCCCGTCGGCGTAAGGAGACGCGAGTTTATAAGGATTATATCTCCGGGAGTATCCTCAAAAGCTTGTCATATCCGGGTTCGATCTTCTGTTGCGCCGGTCAGGGTGACATGCCCTTGAGCAAGGTTCATTTCCTCAGCCTAGTACTGTTTTGTTTCCCCCGGGAATCGTGTATAAGTGAACTCTATAACTTAAATAAAGTAGGGAAAACCCAATATACATACAATCAAAAACTAAATAATCATGTCATGTGAAGATGATCGTTTATTAGCTCGTTTAAGATCAATGTTTGGAGCTGTTTGGTTAATCGATGTGACAACGAGGCGACTTTTCACTTTACCCTTTCCCACGATACAAACAAAAATCTGCAGCAGACGACTAAGAAATAATCTAGACAAAAACATGGAAAATCCCGATAAATGAAGGTATAATTACTGAAAAACGTTTACAACGTTGTGGTAAAAGGAGAAATTGCTGTTTCTTTTGTCACGATGTTTTGAAAAGTCGTCTGCTGTAGGTGCGTCAACATTTGTCTATAGGTGGGAAAGAGTTAAAGTATTTGATTGATAATCCTATATGTCTACCTGAAAGAACAAGTGTAAACAAATGACATCCTTGGTCATTTCAAACTTTCACCTGACAGGACACAACATGAATTAATTTTAAATTCTTTTTAATCATAATTAGTCAACTGATTTCCAAGTTTCTGGTCATATAACCTTTTACGCAATAACTTACATGACGGCTCACCTTTTGAATATACATTATAAGACGTTTTAGTCGTTAAAGTAGAAAGACTGATGTGTATTCAATAAAATAAATCATTACTGGTATGGTAAAACTTCTCATTTTTTTCGAAGTGTTAATGTTGTTATTTCTTATTGCGAAAGGGTATTTAATATATTTATTTACTGTGTGAATTATTGATTTGTCAAAACATTAATGTGGGAAAGGGTTGAACAATTAATGCTGTCCACTTGTCTACCATCAATTACCAAAGATGTTTGGTTGTATTTTTTTTTAAATATATTTACTTTTGTACTTATTTACGATTTCAAAACAGATTAAACACGGTTTTAAATGTAGTCTATCGCCCCGGGGAGGCGTTGATTTTCGTCTTTGTCAAGAAGTCAACAAGAACAAGCAAGTCATACCACCAGCATTCATTCTTTTAACAGTTTTAACCCTTTAACCCACATACAATACATCTGCAGCAGACGACTTTAACAAACACATTTTCAAAAATGTGAAAAATCTCCATCAATGACATTTTAAATATTAAATAGAGTTGAAAACACTGTGTGTGGGAAATTGTGAAATTGTTCATGATGAGCAATTTTACCATTTTCCACAGTGTGTTCAATAGTCGACTGTTGCAGAGGCGTCTATATGTGGGAAAGGGGAAATGACATTTTAAATATTAAATTGAGTTGAAAATATTGTGGCAAAATGATGATTTTGCTCATCATGAGCAGTTTTACCTTTACCACAATGTTTTCAAAGGTCGACTGATGCAGAGGCGTCTGGAGGCGTCTATATGTGGGAAAGGGTTAAGTACATACATATCGAAACGATGTTTTATAATAGTCAAACGAATTACTCTGTACTAATTGAAAGTAATTATATTTATTTATTTATTTAAATCTTTATTTCCTCCATATAATGAAGATCAATATTTTACAAAAGTATAAACACAAAAGAAAGAAAAGAAAACAAAAAACGAACAGAAGAAAAAATAAATGCATATAATACAGCTGTACATGAACACGGTAGTGTAGTGATAAAACATTCGCATCGCGAGGTCGTGGGTTCGATTCTCGGTCCGGAGAAACCAAAGACTTTAATAATGGTAGTAATGGCTGCCCTCCTTGTATCTTAGATTACGACTGGCTGGATGGATAGATGGAACAGAAGTACTGGCAACTAGCCCAGGAAACGCCGTGATATAACTGAAAAAGGTTTAAAGCGGCATAAACACACACACAAGACTAAACACTAGAAATGTTACCCACTATATGAAGACCGCAGAATCCGCTTTAAATTATGTAAAATCGGAGAGTCCATTAAGTCCCAAAATCGCTTGACACGTTTGATTTATTTGTCACATCTGATATATAGTTTGATGTTTAACGCGGCTTTCAACAATTTGTCCGTTTTGGGGGTAAGTTACCTGTACTTCTGGTCAATTTATTCGTCACCAGTCAGTCAAAATGCTTACCCCGCAACCATGGGTGCCAAGATTAGCAGTCGTTACTACCATTTGAGCCGTCCCGCGAGAAATACAACATTATGGCATCTTCGTGATGTATCGACTCAGATTAGCCAGCGCTGTCCACGCAGACTGATCCGTTCGACACATTCCTGAATCAGAGAATCCACAAGAGGCCAACCATTTCCATCCGGATAAGCTTGCGTTGTATGATTAGGCTGATCAGGGTCGACACTTTACGCAGAGTTCATAACGTTGGTTTCTCGCGAAAAAGGCTCATTTGTAAAGCCTTTGATACTACCCGATCGACGATTGATACAGCGACCTCCCGAACCGAGGCGGTATTTTCAATTTACTGACACCAACAGGTCAATTCTGCAGAGTTTTGACAGTGAAACCAGGGACAGTGAAACCATCCTTAACCCTTTCCCTCATACGACAATTCTGCAGCAGACGACTTTGACCATATTTTGTAAAAAAAATAGAAAATCTCAATAATTGAATGGATAACCTATGACTAAAAGCGGAAAACATTGTGACAAAAGGAGAAATTGCACGTTTTGTGCAATTTCTT
>JAUELF010264279.1:0-20330 GCA_031471495.1 Clinocardium nuttallii | reverse complement strand
TCAGTTTATGAACATTTTAAGAACTTGGACATTTTCTTGAATCAATCGACTTGTTCTTCAACTATTCATGAACTGTTAAAAAAAAAGACTTCAAGGAATGTTCATGTCCATAAGTTCATGAACAGAACTGATAAAGAGAGAATCATGAACAAACCCTAAAAGGTATGAAAAATTCATGACTTCATGATTTTAGTTTCGCAGGGGTTGCTTTAACTTTCCTGGTAGGTGTTTCTCTCCAGTTCACAACCGAAGCTGTACTGGTTTGTAATTGTTACAAACATCTCTGTTTATTAACACTTTCTGACGCCTCTGCAGCAGACAACGTTTGGAAACAACGGGACAAAAGAAGAACTTCCTCAAAACAAGCAATTTGTTTCTTTTTTTGCCACAATGTTTTCAACTGTTCCTTCATTAATGGGGACTTTTCATGTTTTTGCTTAGATGTTTTCAAAATTGTCTGCTTCGGATTTGTTGTACGTTGAAAAAGGAGTACCTACAGCATCTCTTTATAGAGATTAAAACTTGAGCATTCATGTTAAATGTTGTAAATGTGTTATTTGGGGTCCTAAAATAGTTCTGAAATTCTGATTTACAGCATAAATGCAAAGATGTGAAATAAATCAGTTCCATAGTCTCTGCAATATAGTGATGGACGATGTTTAATTTGGTATAATGAAGAATGTAATAATAAATGTCTTGTACAGTACTGTCAGATTTATCTTCTGTGACCTCCCATTCCACTGAATCTTGTTGTTTTTTACTTTGTTTGTCATCAGTAAAGACTAAATTATTCCACCTCACCACCACTGACAATAAATTTTGGTCTTTTTTGTATTTTAAGGGCGCACGAATATCACCAATACAATAATAAATGGTTTTCTAGCCATGCTTTCAATGTTGGAATGGTCTCCTGGCATTCATTTGTACTATTATTTAGTTCCGTAATGCTGTCATATAGAGTTATAATTGTCAGAAGACAGAATCAAATACAGTCCTAGAAAGTGTGTATATTTTGTTCAGTTTTGATCATTATTGAAGTTAAAAGTTAGAATTATTTTCTGTAACAATCAGTGACCTAGAGTTGACAATTGAAATAAAAATAAACTTAAGTAAATAGAAAGGGCAGGGAAAATGCTTTTAGTTTTCAACTGTATGGCAAACAGATTTTTTTAACCCTTTTCAACAAATAGACCCTTCCTGCTGCCCTCTGCAGCAGACGAACATTCAAAAGTTTCTTGTCAAAAGGAGAAAGGGGCTCATAATCAGCAATTTTTCTTTTGCCACAATGTTTTTTTTTAACTCTTCTCAGTATCTTCGTTTTGAATTATGCACTGAACTTTAAAAAAATAATTATGCAGAAGATTTCAAAGTGACTGCTCTGGATTTGTTGTAATTTGTGGGAACGAGTAAATTATAGTACAAGACTGAGACATTTCACAAATTTATGTCCAATACAGATTCATAATTATGAAACACTTTTAACAATTTACCTCATTTAAGGACTAGCTAGCTGTTACTAATTGAACTTACCTGTACTAATAACAAAAAGTTTGAAAGCATAAATCCACAGTATTGAATCCAATTTTGATACTCAAATCAACAAAATATTTCAGGAATTGATCAATAAACCTTAAAGATTTCAATCATGAAAATTAAATTTGCTTCAGGGCTATTGCATCAACTTAACACAATATATATCATTAATATAATTTTAATTTGATATGGTGCAACAATGCTCAGGCCACAGTAAATTTGGCAATTTGTTTCAATATTTCCACTTAAAAAAAAAAATGATGCAAAGCTGTAATTAAAAAAAAACAATAGTAGCTGCAAGGTGAACCCACAAACATCTTTTCTGCAGCAGAAAACGACAACAATTTGGAAAATCTCTCTACATAAATGTAGAACTAGATTAACTACATGACTTATAATGTCTCCCATAGAGTTGAAAACATTGCAGGCAAAGGAGAAATTGGTCAAAATGAGCAAGTTCTGCTTCCCGACAATATTTTCAAAAGTGTCAAATGTGCTTTTTGTCATGGAAAGCATACATGATTGCAGACAATGGTAGCTTAACCCTTTCCCTCATATAGACACTTTCTGAATCCTCTGCAGCAGTCGGATTTTTGAAAACATCAGGTGACAACAGAATAAGATTTGCTCAAAACGAGCAATTTCTCCTTTTGTCACCCTCTTTTCAACTCTATTCAATTTTTGTACTTTCATTTAAAGGGAGTTCCAAATTTGTTTGGGTATGTTTTCAAAGTCGTCTGCTGCAGAGTTGTTGCAAGTTGGAAAGGGGGGTTAAATTTAAAAGGCAAGTTGTACTAATGTCATCAAGTCTTATGATACTTGTTCAAAGAGCATTCATGAACATGTACATCATACATTATAAGGGTAAAAGATGATTTTTTTTTACCCTGGAAGTTGGTTAGTTTTTGTTTTTGATCATTTATTTGTAACTGATACATTGTGAGGATGGCAGCATCATTCTGAAGACAGCAGTTTACTTTTTAAGCCCTTAGCATTGACAACAAATCTACAACTTGAAAAACATCTTCGTAATAATATGGAAAACCTGTTGATAAATTAAAGGGATAATTATTGAATATACATGTATTTGAAAAAAGAACTGGCTATAATGGAGAGAAATTGCTCTTGATGAGCAATTTCATCTTTTGCACTTTTTGCAAAAGTAGTGTGCTGCAAACGCATTAAATTACAACAGCATGTGAAAAAGTTAAAACACTTAATTACATCTTGTATGCGATCTGATAATGTGAGTCCATTGCCCATCCTAACAATTGTCACATGTTCAGTTCATAATTGAATAAAGGTTGAAATGTATGATGCAGAAGAAACGATAACAGACATTCAGAGGTTTTCACATCATTAGACAAACAACAATTGAAATGCAAACTTACAATTCTAAACAAGTTTCCAGTCATGCGTATGATCCTTTCCAACATACATACAACAAACAAATCTTGAGCAGGCGACTTTGAAAACATATAGTAAAACATATGGTAAAACTCTATGACTGAAAGTTCAATCATTGAATAAAGTTGAAAACATTGTGACATATTAAAGGCTAAATATTGATTAATTTTTCATCTTGCCACAATTTTGTCCAGAATTGTCTATTTCACAGGCATCAGAAAGCATGTGTAAAAGTGTGGGAAAGGGTTAAACAGCTAGATAGCAAACCTGGAAAGGGGTTGCATGCCAATTACTGCATTCCCTGTAATGTTTTTAAAGGTTTTCTGCTGTAAAGGCATCAGGTAAAGCAACAACCGCTTTGTCATTATGTACACAATTTTGACAATCTTTTCCCACATTACTTTATTCCATTAAAACTTAAACTCTTTCCCACTTGCAGATACATTGATACATTTGAAGCAGACAACTCTTGAAAACATTGTCGCAAAAGGAGAATTTGTCAACAATGAGCAGTTTTCGCTATGGTCAAAGTGCTTTCAACTCTATACAATGATAGTACTTTCAGGTAGAGATTTTATCATTTTGAGATGTTTTCAAAGTTTTCTACTGCAGATTTGTTGTATGCGGGATAGGGTTTATATGGATAGATTTGAAATAATTTAGGTTTATCAAATGTTTGTGAGATCTGCTAAGGTCATGAATTGTAGCGACCCTAGGATTAATGCTCATGGTGAACATGCAGATAAGCATGGCTAGTGCAGTCTGAATGTCAATTTATCAAAGTAAAAATCTAGGACCTTATTCAATATGTATTTTACGCAGTTGACCACCGTGCATGAGTGCTGTAAATGGAGAGATAAAACATATAGATATAGTAGGTTCATGTCCTTGGTACGCTGAAAGTTAGTACAACTGTCCTGGTAACACAAGCCATTATAATGCACAATGTCACATGTGCAAACCCTTCTGCATGTTAGACCTTATTAAATGCCAACATGTCGACTGGATGCATTTTGATGCATTCGTAGTAGACCTTTTGCCATAATTTTTAAATTATGTTCGTTAATTATTGTCATAATAACAATAGTGATTTTTTTCAAAATTGTCTGCTTAAAATTTGTTGTATGTGGGAAAGAGTGAATCAACAAACACCCAGACAAAGAAATAGTAAACTTATACCCTCTCTAAATCCTTCTCCTTAGCTTGTGTCCAAATAGTAAACTTATTCCCTCTCTACCCATGCCTAAGTTGTCTGCTTCGTCACAAAACTTTAATGCTACCTCATGTAAACCCTTCTCCTTTAGCTCAGTGTGTCCAAGTTGAATAATGAAGTATCTCACTGAAATATACTTTGACAACATTTGAAAATATGACAAAAGAAAAAGTTCATAATGAGCAATTTCTCCTTTTACAACAACGTTTTAAACTCAAGTCAATAATAACATGTTAATTAAAAGACATTTTCTAAGTCATCTGTTGCAGATAACCATTTCCCGCAAACAACAAATCTGCAGCAGACGACTTGGAAAGTGACAAAACCTGAAAAATCTCTATAAAAGATATTTTAATTGTTAAATAAAGATGAAAACATTGTAGCCATTAAGGTGAAGTTGCTCATAATGAGCAGTTAATGTGTCATTTACCTATGTTTTCGTCAGATTCAGATATGTCATAAGTTGTCTGTATAAAACAGGAATCTGACTATTTACAGATCTGAGGTGTATTCAGATTTAGCACTCAGGTGTGTGTTTAGGTTAGCCCCCCCCCCCCCCCCCTTTCCCACATACAACAAATCTGCAGCAGTCTGGACTTCTCGTCAAAAATATGGAAAATATCTCTGACTGGAGGTATAATTGCTGAAAAAAATATTGTGGCAAATGAGTAAAATTGACACATTTTTTTCCATTGTCGTCCACGTCAGAAAGCGCTTTTATGTGGGAAAGGGTAATTTACAGCTAGCGATCTCCTAATAATATGTCCGTAACGTTAATATGAATCATAACTACCCTGATATAATTGTGGGAAAGGGAGAAATCATCTGTTTTGATTAATTTCATATTTTTGAACAAAGTTTTGAATATTAGTCATCTGTATCGAAGAAGGGGTTAAATTATAAGCCATTTCTCCTTCTGTAACAATGTTTTAAAAAAACCATCTGCTGCAGAAGTGGCAGAAAGTTTCCGTATTAATATGTGGCTAAAGGTTAATTCTAAGCGGAGTTTAGGTTGACACTTCAGAATGAGGACAAGGAAGTAAAATAGATCCCCGATGACCAGAATGTCACACAATATAATTATGCAAGAACCTTAACGCTTTCCCAAATACAACAAACATGCAGCAGATGACTTTGAAAACATCTAGGTCAAAATACTAAACTCTCTCTAGAAATGAGAGTATAATTGCATATAGCTGAAAAAACATTGTGGCAAATGGAGACATTACTCATCATGAGCAATTTGGCCTTTTGCCACAGTGCTTTCAAAAGGTCTGTTGATGAAATTGTGTCAAAACGAGACTACAACTGGGAAAGGGGTAATTTGCCCTCTCTTTTGTTTAGGGAGTATCAGTCACTTGGCTTTAAATTTCGTAGAAATAACTATTTTGTAATAAACCTCCAATGGCCACCAAATGTTACATAATTTAAAGTCCACAAAATAAAAAGAAAAAGTTACTTTGAAATCCTCATTAATACTTTTATTAAATTCAAATTTAATTAAATAAATAAATATTTCAGAGAAATTGACCTTATGTTTTGATATAATTTCATGTTCTTTCAATACAAATACATAAAGTATAGCCTAATAGTTTTGTTAATTACTTGGTAAATAATTTGCTTTTAGTTAAATGGATAGAAAAAATTAAGCTTAATATAAATACTATAAACGTATAGAAAAAAAGACCAATTTGCTGAATGTGAGCTTTTTCCCAGCAATTTTATTCACAATAGATTGGACATTAAGGGTGTGATTATAAGGGCAAAGAGTTGATATGCAGTTGGGAATGCATATTAGGCCATTACAAGAAACGAGTGAGAGAGTTCCTTGCAGCCGAATGTCATGATGATATATTAGAGCAGTTCACCCTAATGTCTTTTTGGTCTACATGGACAACGAATCAATAGATGCCTCTTGCCTCCTCCGATAAATGGATTAAATTTGGAATGATTTTTCATCAGGGGAAGATTTAAAATAACGGGAGTTCCGTGAGATAATCTATGTCCTTCGTACCTTTAGTGCTTCCACATTTTTCATTTTGACACCAGGGGGACCTCTGTGACCTCACCAATGCCGTATTCGGTACCAATTGTAAAGAAATTTTCTGGGGAAAAAAAATGTTAAAGAATTACTAAGATGTAACTAATCACATGGGTATTCATAATCTTTCTTTAGTTTAATTGTTAAGAAATACTTAAGACATATTTTACCTAGGCCACAATACCAATTGAGGATTTTTGAGCCAGGAATTAGGAATTAAAAATGAGGGAACTGAGCCTCCGTCAAAGCTCTGGGTGGGTATGGTATCTGTTTGCACCGTTTTCAAAGTCACCTGCTGCAGATTTGTTGTATATGGGAAAAGAGTACTCAAGATTTTACGAATTTCTGTCCAATGTACATTTACATAATGGGCTGAATTTATCAAGTGATCTTGTTATACTTTTTTCAGCTTGAATTTATAAGTGCAAATGTTACATTCTTTGTTTTAACAAAGATGGACTTTTAAATCTTAAACTTTTTCTTAGGTATCCTAAGGCATAAATAAACAACAGATACATGTTTAAGGAATAGAGATAAATCCCAATCAACTAATTAGTTTTGTAATTAGAAACAAAAGAAAATATGTTATGTTTTCTCCAGAACAAAGACATGTTATTAATGGCAGTAGAATGTGTACATGTCCACCATAAGTTACAAGAACTTTTATGTAATTATGTCTCTTCAATGACTCCGGAAACATTTTCTGGTACAAAACAAAGTTTCTTCCCACATCGTTTTTCAACTGTTTCAAATCAATTCTCCGGAAGTGAGCTGTTCATCTTTTTTCTGTGTATGTTTACAAAGAAGACAACTATTATAGTGACTATGATCACAACAGGTAGATGATCATTAACCATTTCCCTCATACAACAAATCTGTAGCAGAGGACTTAACAAATATACTTACAAATATGTGAAAAATCTACGTAGTATTTATATTGGACAGAGTTGAAAACTTAGTGGCAAAAGGAGAAATTTCGGCTCATAATGAGAAATTTCTTCTTTTACCACAATGTTTTCAACTTTATTCAATAATTGTTCTTTCATTACAGAGAGCGTACATATTTTTGAGTAAATATTTTCAGTTGTCTGCTGCAGATTAAAATTGTGTTGTATGTGGGAAAGGGTTAAAACTTTTTAAGTATGATGAGGTTCACAGTAACTTGACCATAGCTTCAGTATTCAGAAAAAAGTTATAGTATGGGGATAGTCATATTGGTCAATGAATGATTGTATTGACTTATTGTCACAATTTACCTTTGCCCACATATAGACGACATTATTTTGATGGCTCTGCAGCAGGCGACTTTTGAAATAATTGTTGCCAATGGAGTATTTTCATGACGAGCAATTTCTCCATTTGCCATTATGTTTTCAACCCTATTCAATAATTTTAATTTACAAACATTTTCCATATTGTTATGGGTATGTGTTTAAACTCGTCTGCTGCAGATTTGTTGTATGTGAGAAAGGGTTGATTATTTTCCTGTAAATAGAAAAGTTTTTTTTGCCTTATGCAATTCTCCCACATGTTGGCGACCAAATTTATTTTGTTCAGTATTTGTGAAATTGGATGATTCCCTATGCGTAACAGGGAATAAGACTTTCAGTCGTTTAGTCCAGGGGTTTTAAATTCCATTTTGTAACATGTGACTTCAAAGCTCATTAGAGATGGCGTAATTTTACTTTGAAATGAGAGGGAGAAAATTGCTTACCATTTCCTGGTCCCTATACAGTATGCACATGTTGGTCTTGGACAGTTTCCCCATTACCTGTTTTCTACATTCAGACTCCTACAACTAACAAATATATGATGTAAAATCTATACAAATAAGAGTATGAATGGTTAATTCTTTTGACTTTTCCTACAATAATATACTTATTCTCTTAACCCTTTCCCACATACAGCAAATCTGCAGCAGACGACTTTGAAAGCACAGAAAATCGCTTTAAATGAAAGAACAATAATTGAATAGAGTTGAAAACGTGGTGAAAAAAGAAGAAATTGCTCACAATTCAGGTCACATATCTGGAAATAAGATTGGCGAATCTTGACAAGTAAAATAAATATATATAACATTAAACATAAAGTCAAAAATACATTGTCAGAAAAGAAAAGTCCTGCTTCATTTAATCCTTCCGAACTTGCAGAGTCATTTTGATAAATCTGCAGCTGACGATTCTGAAAACAATGTGTTCTAAGCTAAATTCGTTCCCACAAAGTTTATTGAAAGCAGATCTCGACCCCAAAATTTTGCTCTAAGAGGTTAAAGTCTATATGTTCAGATGCACACAGAGATCAATTTAGATTTACAAATTGCACGTTAAGGATTAACAACACTGTTAAGGTTTCCCGATGTCGGAACTGGTGCGAAGGTTAAAGTGTGTGAATTGGTCTTCAACATGGTGGAAATTGAATTCAACTGTCACCATGGCTTGTCACTGGTTTAAGTGGTTTGGCTCATTGAATCAAGTGCAGGAATCACTTCCAGTCCTGCTTCTGCCATGGTGCACATGTTGCAAATGTGTTTAATATATTAAATGTGTCTAATTGATTGATAGGGTGATTTAGGTTTTAGACATTTTTTGTCCAAATGACATAACTGAGCATTGTAAAATCTGAAGTAAATTCTAAAGATAGTTTCTGAACCGTACCAGACCAGTGGTGTCTAAGTGCTATAGATACAGTTTTACTAGGCATTGTTGCTTTCTTCACCCTTTCCTAACCCTGATACAGACTGCTTTTATTATGCTTTACACTGTGACAGAAAACATTTCGAAACATTGTGGTAAATATGGAGAAATTTCTCAAGGAAAAAAGTTTCCCTCAATGTTTTCAACTATTTTTCTCTGACTTTTCAAAACCAACCAATCTAAAACTTTCAAAACAGGTAAAGGTTAATTGGCTCGCTGCTTTCTTTAGCTTTCCTTAACCAATTTAATGGAAGGGGATGCATACTGGATAGATTTAGTCTTACTGACTTTTTGGCCGGATTGCTTGAAAGCAATTCCCGTCTACAGATTGGCGATGTCCTTCTGTACATCTGTTTGTCAACATTTTGGTTAAAGTTTCAGGTTGAGGCAAAATCTCAGCACTGGAAAGGGTTACAAACTTTAAACTATGCCTGAAGGTAACCAGTAACAAGTTCTATTGATTTCTATGGTTACTTTGACCTTGACCTTGGTTTGTCGATTTTCAGAGTCAAATTGCCGACAATCCGGCCTTACCATCTTCAGCGGTTTCTTGTTGCTTTGTTTGAGAGAAAGCATTGTTTAAAAACAGAAAAAGCATATATACCAAGGCAACAAAGTAATGTCATTTCTAAAAGGTTAGACCATCGTGCTTAAGTCAAATAGAAACTGTGTTACTTTATATATTAACCATTTCCCACATACAGTTGATTTCTGACACCTCTTCAGCAGACGACTTTTGAAAACAATGCGAGGAAAGGAGAAATTGCTCAAAACAATTTCTCCTTTTGCCACAATGTTTTCAACTCTTTTCAATAATTAAACCTTCATTTATTTAAAAATTTCAAATTTTAACCAACATGATTTCAAAGTAATCTGCTGCAGTATTGCTGTATGTGGGAAAGAGTTAAGACAATTAGATTTGTGTACACTCAGGCCCTGATGTTTTGTGTAATGCATAATAAATTCAGGATCTTTGATTATGAAGATTAATCTAAAGAAAAACCCACATCCTTCCTGCAAAGTATTTTTACCGACCAATGTGTGATTACATTTTAGCAGGACAATTATGTTTTCGTTAATTGAAATTCTCTGGCTTTGCAGTAAATGACAGAAATATTTCATCTGTGAATTTTTCTCCAAGAATCATATAAAAACTGTCATTGCCATGCTTACAAGAAGAGAGGACACTAGCTTATTTTCAACCCTTTATGCTTTCCAATTTTAAAGGGCTTCATGTTCTTACACCTCATATACAATATGCAGACTATATATATTCACAAATAAATGAAATTTAGCTTTGTTATAGACCAATTGCATATATCCAATCCTTATTGAATGACTAGCCATTTAATTGGTATGATATGTTTTTAGTCATCTGCTTTGAACATTTCTGGAGATAATAAGTCAGCTGTAAGATCTACAAAAGTGAACAGTGGGAAATGGAGAAATTGCTCTTGTCGAGTAAATTTCTCACTTTCTGACAGTATTTTTTAAGATGCCTACTTTTAAAACTTCAATTTAACAAAGTCACCTATAATTTTGGGGTGTTTGGGTTAAAATGTTCTGTTCTGGATCATGATGTCTCAAACTTCTGTGACATTCCTAAATAAAAACAACACTGAGGACATTGACCAACCTAAATTTCCTTATGCAAGGGATTGTCCCAGGGAAAGTGTGAAAGGGGCTTCACTATTATTGATGCTTGCACGATATTAGAAGAACCTATCAGATGTTACCAGTTTGACTTAATCCCCCATGTAACCTTAATGGTGCAAAGTGGGCCACACAGAATGTTGTTACATTGCAGATCAGCCCTGGCCTGTACGTTTGTACAGCCAGATCTCTATCTATAACTGTCGAAAATATTTGATTCAAGTTGACCTATCTGTTTAATCCTATAAAAACTGTAATGACGTGATCCAAAATTCAAGGAAGGGGTATTCCATTTTATCAATGTGGGAGTTATAGTTTTAATAGACTGTTGAATGAATACTGGGAATCCAGTGCATAAAACTTGATGCAGTTGTCACATCCATTTCTTACAAATCGGAAACATCCTTACCCAAATCTGCTCTTGTTATCCCTTTACCAGTGACACAGATTAATTTATACGCCTCTGCAGCAGTTATCTTTTGGAAAGATTGTTCGCAAAGTAAAATTTTCTCATTTAAAACAATTATTCCTTGTCCGGCAATGTTGTGTCCTTTCTCTTGAAATGATAGAAACAAATTTGAGATATAACATCTTTTGCATGAAAAGTAAATTTAAGCAGACATTTGATTCATTGAGATGACTGAGTTTATGCCTCTTCCCACAGTAATTGTCTTCTTAAAATGCTTTCGTATATTGGAAATGGTTAGGTAAAAGCTGATGCTAATGAGAGAAGAGGGGAAAAGGTTTTATGTTGTGTACCTCCATTAAAGTATGAGTTCTTGGTAATACCATAAAATAAGGATTGCAACAGGATTAATTTATCCTACATGCAATTTTAACCATTTCCCTAATAGGGCCTTTTTCTGACACATCTGCAACAGGCTTATGAAAACATTGAAACATAGGTGAAATTGCTCAAAACAAGCAGTTTGTCCTTTTGTCACAATGTTTTAAACTTCTTAGCTCACCTGTTCAAGGTAAGCTATTGGGATCGCTTGAGACAACATCTCCTAAACCACTGTACTTATTTTGAACAAAATTGGTAGGAATGATCCTTTTGTGATCTTCAAATTTGTTCAAAGAAATGAATTCCACGAACATCTGTGGTTGCCATGGCAACCAAAAGAACTTTTTTAAAAAACCTTATCTGAAACCATTGAAGGCCTAGAGCTTGGGTATTTATTGTGTAGTGATTTCTATTGGTCCTCTAAGGGACATCAGTGTGTGTGCGAAATAGTGAGCCTATGCAACCGTACAGTCGCACTAGATTGTTTGGTGTTTTGCTCCACTTGCAACAATTTTTCAGTTATATCACGTATTTCCTGGTTTAAAGTTACCAATACTGTAACTGTTCCATTATCCTGACACCTGCAAGTCAGTCGTAATGCGAACTCCACAACCATAAGTGCCAGTCAGCCATTACTATACCACTGTTATAGTCACACTAGAGCCTTCACTGTCTGCATGCATATCAAAAGAGTAGCTTTATTAAATTATGACCAAATGTCGATGTCTGGTTGTAATGCTATCAGGGAGTTGCAACAGAACCTCTTTATAACTCATACAGGTCACATTGAAGATGGCAATGTCCTTGTTACTGCCAGTAAAGTAAATCTAATACTAAAGAATGTTTGATAGATTCACAAAATGCATTACTTAAAAAACACTGTCTCTAAAACATTTCTGTAAAAAACTTCAACAGCAAATAAATCTTGTTGATTTAAAATAAAAGTAAAGTAAAATGTACAAGTTCTTTTTATTTAAAAGTGTGCTGTCTGAAACTGTTCAAATAATATTGCAAACAAGACGTGCACTTCACTTTAAAAAAAACACTATTTTATGTTGAATAATGGTGTAAGGCAGGGTGACACTCAGGGAATAGTGTTGTTTTTTTTATTCTGTTGGTCCAACACACTTAGACTTTATTGGTCATTGGGTTTTTTAACATTTCCTACTTGTAGACACATTCTGACGCTTAGAAAGCAGACAACTTTTGAAATCACAGTGGCAAAAGGATCAATTGCTCATCATGAGCAATGTCTCCATTTGCCGCAACTCTTTTAACTATATTCAATAAATGTACTTCCTTTTATAGATTGTTGCCACATCTTTTGTGGGCATGTTTTTAAATTAGTATTTTCATATGTGGGAAAGGGTTAACAATTTTTACTGCTCAGAAACAGTTATTATGATTATGTTTCTTCAGATACTGTTGTCATGGTGTCCGGATGGTGATGTTGTTTGTTTGATGTGCAGGTTGGCATCATTGTTTTGTTTCTGCTGTAGGTTTATCCTAACACCAATGTATCAGTAATAATGTTATCCCCATAAGGAGGGAAGCCATTTCTACCATTGTTAACATCTTGTTAGCCATTGATAAACATTGACTCAATTCAAATGCTAATTAAGTGCTGATTAGTAAAATATCTCATGGTTGTTTTTACCAACCCCTGATATCCTCATTACATGAAATTAATGATATTGTTGTTTTAATTCCTTCTTACTTAATACAAATATGCAGCACACAACTTTGAAACATCTTGGACAAAATATGAAAAATCTATAGATATAGTTGAATAGAGATGGTAAAATAAATGCAAAAACAGAAATTGCTCATTATGAGCTATATCTCCTTTGGCCACAACATTTTCAAACTATATCTGCTGCAAATGTTTCTAACTGTGTTTACATATGGGAAAAGGTTAAATAAATATTCTCTGCCAGAGGGAGCACTTCCTACAAAACAAAAGACAATAGACAATCACAGACACTTACACAGTGACGTCCACTGCTGAGCTTAATGTCCTCTGGCATTTAATATCAATATAAATAGACATCCTACACTTGGCTTAGTTTTTCAATCAGTTGCTTTGTTAGATGAATGGTTTTGAGATAGTCTCCTTCCAACAAACCATTTCTATCAAATGGAAAGGAGGGTATAAGTTGTTCAAAGTTATTTGGCCATGTCTTAACATATATTCAACCCTATCTCATAATAGTACAGCAGACAACTTTGATCATAATGGCAAATCTCTATTAATGAAACTTCAAGTGTTAAATTGCTCATTATATGCAATACAATTAAGGAACATAACCATAGCCTACTTTTTTTTTTAAGTTATCACTCCTTTTCCTGTTTATTATTTCGACCAATAAGTTTGTGTCTGTTTGGCTGATTCACTTCAAAGTTGCAACACTTATACCATGCAATCTAGATCTTAGATCAATACTTAGGAACAAAAACTCTAGCATACCTAATTGCTGAGTTATCACCCCTTTTCAACTTTTATTTGGGTGATTTATCGCATGAATACTTTTGGACAATCTTTAGGACACCTTTAGGCACATTTTCTGGTATCCAGAAAGTAGCTTTGAGTCTGATTCTAACATGCTTGTTTAACTTAATTTCATTTCATTTAACCTCCTAGGTAAGTTCATTTAGTGATTGGAGGAGTTTAAATTATAATATCTTATTAAGCACCACCATTTTTAATGTCTTTTATAGCTGCACACCTGCAGTGAACCTGACTTAGTTTTAGAAGCAACTTGATAAATAATAATTGTAAATTTTTATAAAATAACATAAAAGTAAAGAAAATTTTAGTTTTGTAGAGAGACATAATACGCTGAACAATCAAATTGAAAATCAGAATTTGAATTTAAACTGTCATAAAATTTTTAGAATATTCAAAGCATGTCCGAAGAAAAGATGTAACATCTAAAAAATTGGAATTGCTATTTTGACACAGTGTTGAAAAACATTTTGGATGAAGGAGAAATTCCACGCTTATAAGAGCCTACCCCCAGCTGCCTATGATCTTTGTTTCTTAATTCCTTTCTTTTGTACCATAGAGCGAATAGAAAATTAGCCTAGCAATAATGATGGCTACATATGACTTCAGATTATGTAATAATAAACCACAGAATTTAGGGCGGAGTCATGTAGGAAAAACATTTTTTGCAGACTGTTCACTTAGTAAGTTGTCCCTGTCAGTGGTCATATCTGATCAGAGACTAAATGATACACAATACTTTTGCAAACTATGAATAATTAACCTTCTGCTAAGCCTGTCCCATTTCAACAACCTTAAGTCCAAATGTCATAGTTACCGGTACGTATAAATAAACAGTTGAAGAACGTTGTATAAATGATATATAGGTTATTTAACCCTTTTCCAAATACAACAAATCTGCAGCAGATGAATTTGAAAACACATGGGGGAACATAATGAAAATCCTTGTTAATAAATGCTTGATTATTGAGTAGTCTCAAACATTGTTACGAATGGAGAAAATGCTCAAGATGCAACAATGTTTTTTCAAGTTATCAGCTGCCGATGCATCAACATGTGGGAGTGGAATTCCAGGGAGGTCTTTTACTGTGGATGGGCTTGTCTATAGTCGTCTGTTAACTTCTTACCCCATATACACTTGTATGAGTTTGCTGCTTTGAATACATCAGAGGAAAGAGATTGTGATATCTCGGATATGGGTGGTAATTTTGATACAATGTGGACAACATTAGGACAAATTTATTGTTTTCCACAAATTTCCCCTTTAAAGTTTGCCCGCAATGTTTTCAAAAGTTGTCTGCTGCTTAGGCGTCAAATGTTATCTGTATCAGGGAAAGGGTTAATCAATTATGAAGATGTTTAAGTATCAAATAATACCTCATTGATGTTACCAGCTTCCATTATTCACACTCATAAAATGCATGTGATAAAAGATATTTAACTCATCTAGCTAAACACGGATTTAATTAGGCCATACATAAACAGTAGCCGAGAGGAGTCTAGATTTGTGTTCTGACCTTTCTCACAGTGGGACTGTAATAAAACATGGAATGCATCCTCAAGTTATTTTAGGTTTCTCCCCTGACTGAACAAGTTACCTTTACCTGCATATGGAGCAAGTGAAAACATTGTGGCAAAAGGAAAGTTTGTTCATAATCTGCAATTTCTCCTTCTGTCACAATGTTTTCAACTAATACTCAATTATTATACTTTTAATTAGAGAGATTTTTAACCCTTTCCCTTTTAAAGATGTTTTATCATTAATATCACAGCAGACTCAAACTTAAAAAAACATAGTGGAGCAATTTTTCCATTTCCTTCAATATCTTCTACTTTTAAAATGATATCTAATGGACAGGTGTCTGCATCAAGGGAAGGTTAACCCTTTCCCTCATGTAGACGCTTTCTGACGCCTCTGCAGCAGACGGCTTTTTGTAAAACATATATAGTGACAAAAGAAGAAATTGCACAAAATGTGCAATTTCTCCTTTTGCCACAATGTTTTCCACTTATTGTCATAGGTTATCCATTAAATTATGGAGATTTTCTATGACAAAAACTGTTCAAAGTCGTCTGCTGTAGAATTATCGTATGAGGGAAAGGGTTAAAATTGATAGAATGATATGCATGAAAACATCTTTTGGCCCTGACTGCTCTAAAAAAACTGGTAGAAACAAGACCTTTTTGAATGTTTCTAAAGATAAGCCTGTCTTGCTATGTACATAAACAAGCAAACATCCATAAATGTTCTTTATTTTCTGCAGTTTTTAGCAAGCATGCAATGAATAATTATTGCGGCAAAATACAAATTGCCGATTATGAGCAATTTTATTTTTTTTGCACAATACTTTCAAAGATCGTCTGCTGAATATATATAGTCATCAGAAAGCTCCAGTCCTGTTTGTGGGAAAGGTTTAATACAGTTCTTAGAAACTCAGACCTACATGTATGCTTGTTCCGGCTTATTATTATGGGATAATAGCTGGAAATGAAAACAAGTACTGAAAAAAGATACTGTGTTTGTTTTCTGGGGAAGAAAACTTGCCAACACGCAGTTGTTGTTCCATTTCTGATCTGTTCTCGACAGTTTAACGCTGAGAATTATGTTATTGCAGCTGTTAATTTGGTAGCCTTTGGTCTTCAGTTGTTATTTAAAGACTTGGTAATTGTGTATGACATGTTTAAGCCTTTCCTCTGAAACAGGCAGATTTTTTTTAGTCTCTGCTGCAGATGACCTTGGGAAACATTGATGCAAATGGAGAAACTGCTCATACAAGGAAGTTTTACTTTTCTTTAAAATACTTTCAACTCTGTATTAGTGTTATTTTTCTTATTTTCTAGATCTTGAAAACTTTACAGCAAAAGGAGGAATCACTGATGATAAGCATTTTTCCTTTGCCACAATGTTTTCAAATCTTTCCAACTTACTCCAAATCCTTTTTTTTTTTAATTAAATGTTTTCAAGTGGGAAAAGGTTAACCCATTCCCTCATATAGACGCTTTCTGACACCTCTGTAGCAGACAGCTTCTTTGAAAACATAGTGACAAAAGAAGAAATTGCTCAAAACAAGCAATTTCTCCTTTTGCCACAATGTTTTCCACATTTAGTCACAGGTTATCCATCCAATTATAGAGATTTTCCATTGTTTGACGAAATATGTTCAAAGTCGTCTGCAACAGAATTGTTGTATGAGGGAAAGGGTAAAAGCAATGAATCTCTATACAAAAAGAATTACATACTACTATATCAAATGTGTCATATTAAACGTTTATTTTCATAAAGTTGCCTGAAGTACAAATGGGAGGGAGGTTTGATGAAATTGTAAGCTTTGAACAGATATATTTTAAATCTGTCCACTATTGAAAATGAATCAGATCTTTACTTCAACTATGAACTCCACTGTGTTGCTGTTTTAACCTAGTGATTATTAGAACCAGGAAGGCAAATGATTAACGGATACTAAATTATTTGTGGAGGAAACTCCATGGCTTTGATCAGAGCTAATAATTAATTCCACTATTGCCACAATGTTTTCAACTTTTGTCATTAGTTGAACTTTCGTTTAAAGAAATTTTCCATATTTTTGTCTTGATGTTTTCAAAGATGCCTGGTGCAGATTTGTCGTATGTAGGATGGAGATTAGATTTAAGAAGTCTAAGGCTTTTTTCATGTTTTTTTAGCTCACGAGCACAAAGTGCTGAAGGTGAGTTATTGTGATCGCTGTTTGTCAGGCGTGCGTCGTCCGTCAACATCTTCTCCTCTGTAACCAGTAGGTCAATTGGAATGACTAATCACAGAAAGCAATTTCTTAATGACCTGACCAGAATTCCTTCAATTTTTTAAGATCCATGCAGAATTCTGGTTTCCATGGCAGCCAAACTAAGAAAGCATTATTCTTCTCCAAAACTGGTTAGCTGATTTTGTAGAAATGGTCCTTGGGTTAACCTCTATCACATTCCTTCAAGCCATGTTGATAAGTAAAAAAAACATGGCCGCGAGGGGACGGTGCTTTTTTGCCTTTTATGGCAACTTATAGAGGAAACTTAAAAAATCTTCTCCTCTGAAAGTGTAAGGCCGATTTTGGAAGAGTGGCAGAAATTGTCCTTGGGTTACTCTCTATCAGATTCCTTCAAACCATATTGATATGTGTAAAAAAAAAAGCCACCAGGGGGCGGGCTGTTTTTCCGTATATATGGTTATAGTGGAAACTGTAAAAATCTTTACCTCCAAAAGTGTGTGGCTGATTTTGTAGAAATTAACCTTGGCTGACCATCTATCAGATGCCATGTTGATTGGTCAAAAGCATTGCCACCATTGGGGTGGGCTGTTTTGCCTTATATGCATTTAGTCAAAACTTCAGGTGAGCGATTCCAGGGCCATCATGGCCCTCTTGTTTTAAATTCTTAAATGACCTTAAACGTTGTAAAATATTATTTTACATGATATAGGACATAAATTATGTAGAAAAGGACTGGAGATGAATTTCTAGCTTTTGTAGCTCTGAATCAAGAACTATGGAAATATTATGTAATTCTAGACAATTATGTTGCATGTCTGCTATATTTCCTTCCCAAAGGATACAGGAATAAATTTTATGAGCGGAAAAAAATAACAGTAATATGGAAATAAAATCATTCCCAAGTGTGACTTTAAAGGTGTTGAGATTACAGCAAATTCAATTACAATGGATGATAGAGTGAGACCTAAAAAACCATTGTCGTCTGCATCAGAAATAATGAGCAGACATGACAAAAAGAAGCGACGATGGTTCAGTAATTTGTTGCACCATAGAGAGGCAAAATTGCCCGAACATTCCAGTGGAGACAAACAAAAACATATGCAAGATTATATGGAAAAATCTCTCAATAGGTCGCTGGAGCATGTTGGACAGTTGAGTCTTTCAGCTATTGGGTTACAAGAAAATGTGGATCCATCTACGGTGAAAGATGATGATGAATATTCATCAAGTGTGTCGAGTAACGAGAGCGACCAGGCTGAATCTCTCAGTGATACAACGTTGATTAGGAACCGTAGACATAACATTGTCAGACAGATCTCGACACGCTCCTCTGGTAGTGAAAGCTCACTTGATTTTGAATTTAACCCGGTATGGCAAGATTTCGATAGCAGGGCACCGTCAAGTCTAGACCATTCCAGCTCAAGACAGAAAAAAGCTCAAGTCCCCGCCAAAGAATTGTCAGGATTTACATCAATGATACAAAGTTACATCCCCTCCCTATCATGGGCCTCAACCCCGAGGGGTTCTTTTGACTCTGTCGTCTCCGAGACAGAAGAAAATAAGGCCCTTATTCAGCTTGTGAACAATTCGGAATCTGATCAGGTATGTTATCTGAGTCCTCTGGACCATTTGGCACATTCACTTGTACAGTAATCCTAGATTCCTTTGTATAGAGCTTGTTTTTTGTTTTTGTGACAAAAGTCTGAATATAGTACATATACTTTTGAAAACATTGCAGAAAAATAAGAAATTACTTATTATTATTATTTAAACTATTGTTTTCATATTAAACATTTTTTAATGTCTAGATGTAAATTTCTGACCCTCTATTTAACATGTGAAAGGTCATTTTTTAGCTCGCCTGAGCACTAAGTGCTCAAGGTGAGTTATTGTGATTGCCATAATGTCCAGTGTCCCGCGTGCTTCAACATCTTCTCCTCTTTAATCAGTTGAGATAAAACTTCACAGAAAGCATCTCTCAGTGTCCTCACCAAAACTCCTTCAAACGTTTTTGATCCATGCAGAACTCTGGTTTCCATGTCAACCAAAAGAAAAAAAAACTTTCAACCCAAACCAGTAGGCCGCTTTTCAATTAATTTTGTAGAAATGTTCCTCCATCAGATTCCTTTAAGCAATTTAATTATTTATAATTGTGCCTTGACTGGTAGTAATGGCTTTCCCTTGTTGGCACTCAGTGTTGTTGCGTTAGCATTTGTACCGACATGCTGATGTGAGGATAAAATGGACCAGTAATACTGGTAACTTGCCCAGGGAAATGCTGTGTCTTAACAGAAATATTGTTGAAAAGGGCATAAAACATGATTATTATCAACTGGACTATTATTAATTGCCTGCAGACACCAGAATACATCCATCAGACTCGACTTCACCTAATTTGGAAGATACAGCATGTTTCTATTGATCTTCTGATGTAATCAATTAACACTCTTAACCCTTTTCCTCATACGACAGTTCTGCAGCAGACGATTTTGACCATATTTGTCAAAACATAGTAAATCTCTATAATTGAATGGATTATTAAAACCTATGACTAAAAGTTATCCCTTTGTCACTTACTTTTTAGCAAGGGCTTATGTTGTGGTGATTCGTCCGTTGTCTGTGCGTGCGTCTGTGCATCCGTGCGTCCGTAAACAATTTCTTGTTAACACAATACAGTCTTTATTTGTTATTGTATCTCAATCAAACTTATACAGTAGTTAGCTATCCATGAGAGCTGGGTTCCTTTCTAAAACCAGC
>JAUELF010264268.1:0-11178 GCA_031471495.1 Clinocardium nuttallii | reverse complement strand
ATCTGTACAAACAAACATGAACCGTAAGTAACTTCTCACATTGAATGAGTTTTAGATAAGATACGTCAAAATTTGATGTTTTGTTTAATTCACTCATGATAAAAATGATGAATATGTCTCTCACTTTTCTTTCGAATTCCAAACTATACCACGCTTAGCATTTCCAACATATACTAGTTACAATTCTGCAACAGACACTATTGAAAACTATTAGAGTAACATTGTGAAAATGTCTATAAATGTAGGCATAATTGTTAGAAAGATTTAAACATTGTGGCAAAAGCAGATATTTTATTTACGAGCTCAATCATTTTATTTTCTCTACGTTTGTTAATCTTTTCCCACATACAACACATCTGCAGCAGGCGACGTTGAAAACATAGTGACAAAAAAGTTAAATATAGCTGTATTGTCAAATAAAGTTGAAAACATTGCGGTCAAAGGTGAATTTGCTCATCATCAACAATTTCACCTTTGGCCATATTGCTTTCAAAAGGCGTCTGCTACTATTGCGTCAACATGTGTCTCCAGATGGAAAAAGGTTCAAGGTCGTCTGCGGAAAAAGTTGAACATTTCGACTGCATGATGGAAAGTGTTAACACTCAACCCGTTTCATGCCGAATCAAACAACTAGCTAAATGCCAGCCAGTGTTAAGCTATTGTTATCAATGTTAGCTGCTTAGGGAAGATAAGCAAATACTTGTAGAAGTTCGAGCAATGTATCAATACGCTTGATCAAAAGAGCACAAGGAAAGGTATGTCATGAATTAAACAGATAAGAACAGATTGACTGAAAATGGTCATTTATTAATGCCATAAAGTATTTAATATGGTTACGTATATAACCCAACTAAATATGAAAATGTCATAAAGTATCAACATATATTTGTTGTAAAGGGTTAAGGAAGTAAGTAGAATGCGTAGTATGCGTAATAGTTGTGCAATTGTATGACTAACTAACACTAACACGACCATTTCATACTTATAAACCTGACTTTGCAGGAATTTCGTAGTTCGTCACGTATGTTTTATAAAGAAATTGCAAGGTGTGAGAATTTTCTAGCATTTTCTAGAACACTGCGGTAAAATAATTCGGTTTCATTATCGTCGAGAGAATGATAGAGGATGGTGTAATATCTGCCTACAAAAAGAGGGACAATACAATGCACGTATCATTTTACCACTTCAGCATACGGTTGGACATCGACTAAAGCAATTCGGTTGAAAGAACCATTGTGTATATATCATTCAGTGGGTCAACTAGACGAGGACTTAAATGTGTTATGACAATGTAAACAAATCTACATGAAGTTGTGTATATTTCAATTTATTTTCTATTTTATAACAGCGCGGTTAAACGAAATGTTTGGAAAGATTATCACTCGTGAATTTGATTCCTACTTATTTCTGCTATACGTTTCCGAACATGTAAAAACCCTAACGAGCATATGCCGACGAACATTTGCGTATGAGTCTTTACTTTCTGTATTAACAGTCAATAACCCTCTTTACCTAACTCGTATCGTTTAATTATAAGCATTCCGATGCCATTAAGTCACTGTTGTTTTCCGTGAGTTTATTTGTGTCTCTTCTCGCGAGAGCGCGGCGAGATTGTCGGAGATTAGAGACAGCGATGGTATTTTCCGTATACAATAATTACGTAAATATATGTAAAAGCAAACGCCCCGCATTCTAGGATAATGGCTTGTCGGATTGTTTTTGAGTGGTTATGCGATATACTTATAACTTATAATAAGCATCGTGCAAATGTTTAAACAATCTGACGAACTTTTAAATTAAATTGACGAGGCCTATCTAATTTCATTTACGAAAAACCCTTTAAACGACGCCATTAGAAAACATTCAGCGTTGATAAGAGATTCGTGCCTCGTTATCGCCGCTCTCTCTGTCTCTTCCTTTCCGTTTGTTCTGGTTACTTTCGTGCCATGTATCTCATGATAGCTGTTTTAATGGTGTCCCCTGTACACCACGTTATCCCATCTGCCAAGTGTGTGTGTGTGTGTCCCAAACTTAACCTCCTTCCCACATACAATACATTCGTAGTAGACGACTTTGAATATATATAAATCAAAGTATAATAATTGAAGAGTTGAAAATAAAGTCGACTTCTGAAAAGGCGTCCAATCCTTCCCTGTTGATGGTACTTTTACTTGCAATGGCATGGTCAGTGTTTATATCCGCTCCAAGAACCTTGTTCGTCTGACTCATTCACGTTATTTACCTTTGTACTTCTCCACCACAAGGAATCAACGTCACAACATTTATATACTTATCTGAGCATTAAAAAATGCCATCTGCGATAAATACACATCCTGATCAACCTGCATAGCCACGCAGACTAATATAGACATGCACTGTTCGCAAATAAAGCTACAGAAGTAATGAAATGCTTCATTCCCCCTATACGCATTTTGACGCCTCTGTAGCAGATGACTCATCTTTCAATTTCATTAAAATCAGTGTAAATACTTCGTGGTTCGTATATTGGATCTGACGACACCACATGGAATATCGTCATACACATTTGATAGCATGTGCTCGTTTTTTGTCCAATGAAATCGCAAGGTACAACAAACGATTTGTTGTGCTATCAAAAATGGTAACTTTACAATCGGAAAACTCGGCTATCACCCAGTCTCTATCTCGTTCATTTATAAAGAATATCTCCCCTGTTGATACCGATAATGTGATTGGCTGACGCAAAGTTCAATCTGAGACGACATGTACTAGGCAGTCATCAGATCTATACGAGTGTTTACGTCTGCCGGGTTTTTAACAGATTGGCTCGTCTATATGATGTCAGGGTGTACCGATAAAAGCGGTATTACCTGTACAGAGTAGGCATTTCCACTTAAAATACCGATCTCATTAGTTAATTTAGATCCCCCTGTATATCAAAGATATCAAAATCATTTAGAAAACATCAATACACCTGTACAAGACAGGTAAAACTCGTGAATAGTCATCGTAAAACTTCTTATCTGTGGTTTTGGGTTCTAGTCCATAATCCCAAATGATTCAATTGAGGAATCTTATTGAGTAATATCTATAGGCAACGTAATGCGAAAACCAGTCTTCGGGAGTTGGCAAACAGCGGACACTGAAAGTTAAGCCTGTGATTCCGCGCGCATCCTGGTCACGTTCTGTCCATTTCTAAGTCTCTGTCCATTTAGAACGGTCATGAAATACAAAGGACTATATACAGTGCAATATGTGCAGAGTGCAACCTGTGCCGTTGTTTACGAATAAAAACACTGAAGAACGTAATATAATCGTAATAAGAGTCGTCTCGCGAGAAAACCAACATTATGGACTCTGCGTAAAGTGTCGAACCGGATCAGCCTTCATATGCCGCGCAGGCTGACTCGGACAGACACGTTTCACCTCCTGTGGATTTTCTGTTTCAGGAATCATTACTTTATACCTCTATCCCCCTGAGACGGATAGCGCAGGCTGATCTGGTGCAGATGCCATAATGTTGGTTTTCTCGCGAGGCAACTCATTTGAATTAATTGCAAAACCACCGCATTCGTCTATCCTGGCTATATAAAAGTGCAACCTCTCTGAATACAGGCACTTATAAAAGAAAACAACATTGGGGGACATAAGAGTTGCTCGTTTCCATTGAGTTCTACTTTTCGCTTTATATAGATATCGTTTCGAGAGGTCACACGGCCGTATGCAATATGGTCGTAATGCCCATTGATTTCAAACACAGCGCAGATCGTTTTACACGGTCGTAGGCAATATGGTCGTAATGTCCATTGCTTTTATAACGACTGAAGATCGGATTACGTCTGGCCTTGATCTAAACTAGAACATATTAAATTGATGCTCAAGGAAAACCAACCTGCATATAATTATAACAAATTTATTGATTAGTTGGTGTTCTAAGCCGCTTTTAACAGTTTTTCACTTATATCACAGCATTTCCTGGGTAGGTTAACCAAAACTACTTGTACATTTATCCTGACACCAACTTGCAAGTCTTAATGCTAACCCAGCAACCCAGAGCGCCATTATGAAAAGATATACGGGGCAGAAAGTAGGAGTCAACATGTTTGCCCCCTTGAGTCTTAAAAGTCTGATCAGTGTCTCGACTCGTCACTCAGACTGAGCGTCTATACATAATGAAAAAAAAAACATATTTACTGGTCGAATCTCGATTATTTTTCTAATATGTTAATTGTTCCAAGAATTTCATGACGTCATTTGAATGAATAAGTTGATTTTGAAATGATAACGGGCTCATCAAGATGGCACGTTGCGTAGGCGAAATCACACATTTCACAAAAATCCCCGAATTTCTATAATTAAAATCCTGGATTCAGAAAAAATGAATTTCAAAATGTATAGTCGTGTCAAACTGTGATTGGCTTTTTTAATAATTCCATTTCAAGATCGTTATTTGCATATAACATTTTACAAACAGAGTTTGGTGTTTTACGTCGCTTTCAACATTGTTTTCAGTTATATCACGGCTTTGCCTGGGTTAGTTACCAGTACTTCTGGTCTATTTAAGTCGTAATGCTTATCCGCAACCGTTTAGTATCAATGCAGGCGGCCATTACTACCACGTTTAAAGTATTTGGTTTATAACACGGCGTGTTTGAAGAAATACGTTCTTACTATACGATTGTGTAGCTAATCACAACGACTAGAACAGTAATGTGTCCAGTTTGTTTATGACAGGTTTAAGAATTACAGTGTTCAAACTGCGGAGGTCCATGTTGCAATTTTAATCAACATTTTCCGCACAGTAATACAATCTTCATCTGGGAACAATAAACATTCGATTAAATACCATGAATACGGTAACTCACATTTTCTTTACAAACATCAAAAGAAACCATACATAAAGAACAATCGAATTTCAACAAAAGCAAAGGTTCCGGGTCACATAGATGTATTTATATATTGTCACAAACTTGGACTTACGACTGTGTTGTATGACAAAAAAATACATGGCATCTGCCGTAAATCGTCTAGGGTCAGTTTTGTTTAGGAAATTAACCCATACCCTGCTGAATTATGGCCGTCGATGTTTTTTCTTGACATTTTTTTCAAACAAGTTAGTCGCATATAGATGACACACTGAGATTTGATACTTGAGTAACGGATGATTTATACGTAGATGAAATATATTGGCCTTTATCGTGTGCAAATGTTCAATATATAATGATAAGAGTTAAAAATTGTGTGGAAGGGTCCATAAAGAGTTCACGACCCATATTGATTTTTATCGATAATTACAGAGGGACGTGAGTCCCCTTGATGGGAGCTCGCACGTGACAAATACCGTCATTGTCGGATTGTCGGGATTCAGTTTAACCCTGGGCTAGTATCACGTCGGAAATCTCAATCGCTGGCAAATGCTCGACTTTAACCTTTTCTGATAAATCATTGTTAATGTTAAACAAAGGCGAAAGTTCGTTTGGCTCATTGAAACACATCATCGATCATAAACAGAGTGTATCCACGTTGGTATACCGGTTGCACGTTCAACTGTCGCATGTTGAATATTTAAAAAAAAGTCAGTTTGTAAATATCGCATCAAATATATGAGCCAGTGCTTGGGAAAAAGGTTAACAATTTACATTTCTGTAGCTTCAGATGAAGTCATTATATGCTCCGTCTTATTAGAATGTACACACGTTAATAGAACTTTCAACAAGTATGTTAACATGTATATACATGTATCAGACTGTGCGGACGCACGGGCTTATCTGGATATATACTGGTCATGTTTAAAAATGCCAACGTGACATTTTCTCATAAACTGGCTCATATAATATTGGACACATCACTTAGATTCTGGTGAGTTTATTATGATGAAAACTGCAATGTATTCCTTTTTGTCTGCTATGTTAACAAGAGTCGCAGTCTTTTCAGATGTTAAAAGTTGTCCGTATCACTAAGAGTTGTAATACACAAACACGTGGGTCATTATTTCCCACTTTAATTTCACCCAGTAGAATGACAAAAAGGTAACATATTATGGGAAAGGAAATTACAGTGGCCATAAATAGATAGCACGTGACATGAATTTACCATGTGACACTGTGCAGCTGCACACGCGGAAGTAATGTTCACGACTCGTCAATAACGAAATGGGTCCCCGTTGTCCCCTTTATTCTAGGGGCACGCATTTGGTCATTATCCCTTTATTGCTGTACTATTTGTTTTCCACAATAATGCAGTTTCTGTCCTTATAGTTTGTTTAACATCTTTCTCATAATGGCTTCATGGAATGTTGCAATTATGTGTGGATTCCTACTTGCTTATATGCTACTGGACTATTTATGAATACAAAAACAAATATTTAATTGTATTTGGGAAAAGGATTGCATGACCAATTTCTACTTGTTTCTTTAACCGTTCGGGAATTTCGTTAACAGCATACGCCTATTTAGTTCGACTTGGGTCTTTGCTTACGGCAATTTACCAATAACATTTGATCCGATTTGGTCGTAAACACAGAACAATTTAGGGCCTCTTCTGCTACAAATGTGTCCTTTGTATGCAGTAAATATAACATGTACAGCTTAAATTTAACTATAAGACAATTAAGATATCACTTCTTATTGGAAGCGGCGTTTCCGAAACAGTGTTATTAAGGTTTTATAGGAAATCGAGATATGAAGCAAAAAGTGAACATACGATTGGTGTCTGCGTTGTGTACAAAAAAAACAATCGTAAAGGTCAGCTGACTGGTTTGTTATATATAAAAACAAACCAAAGCCAGTAGACATAATACAAAACCAACACTAACGGTGCAAGTTCCTAAAATGTCAGAGCTATCAATACAATGAGTGTTGAGTCATTTGATCTAACAATCGTATTTCATCAGACCAGCTCTCCCCTACAATGATTACCATGCAGTTTTGAGTGAATAGACGCAGAGCGACATCTAAACATAACCCTAGGAGTGTACGCATTAACTCACCATCAAGTAATTCAATGACTTATTTCAGCGATGACACTCAAAACAAGTGTGTAAGTGAATCATGTCACATCTCACTCCAAAGGTAGAGTACGATCAGCTTGGGCATCCATGCACTCTGATCCAAATAGACAGGGCTTATCAGACCTTTATGGATACTTTATAACTTGATCTATAGTCGAAGAGTGAAGAATAGACCTCTGAAGAAACAGTAATGCTGATTTCTCGACATAGATTCAAACTATTTAAGTGTTATTTGCTGGTTAACACTTTCAATGCTGGAACCGATTGTGTGAAGATGTTGCCACCAGTATAGGGTCAGCTGAGCAGGCGTCTGACTAGGCTTTTCTTCTACTGCTCAACTCAAATTGTATAGCTTAACTGTACTAGAATTGGCTATAGACTCTTTAAAATGCAAAGCTGGACATGACCATTTTAGAAATATTCAGCATGAAAGGGTTAAAAGGACACATCGTGAGATTGCCTCTTTAAAGCACAGATCTCGGATCATTATCCTATGGCGGACGTTATTATTCAAGGATACCGGATCAATAATTTCCCCGCGATAAAACACGATATGGAATGAATTGCCAACAAAATACCGTCCCAATTGTACCGGGCAACAGCGTTATGATCGACCAATAGAGGGAGCAACAGAGTTATTATCCTCCAATAGCGGGAACGAAAATCATTTCACTGCGAACAACTGTTGACAACTTGCCTTTTATAGGGGAAATCTATAATGTCGACTGCTTAGCATGGTGAATTTATTCGAGAACGGGTGTCCATTGTCAGACTGCCATACACGGAAATCATTGGATAAAGCACATGTTTACAGCTCTGTTCCCCACACCATATCTCGTACTATCAAAACCAAAGCCTATACTGTTGATTCTCAAAGGGATTGATTCTTTTGAGTTCCCACACCATAGGGTATGAGTGTCAAATAAGAATCTTAGAACAAGCAAAGTACTGTTTGAAATGGCGTAAACCCAAGCTATACAAAAATATGTTATGGGGTTATATATATATACCCAAATGTAAGAACACCTCTGTTCGATTGAAAACAAGCAGCGGGATACTTTTGTTTGTAAACATCAATGTTCATTAGACTTATTTTCTGATAAAAACAAATTTTAAAGCGTGTGTTTTATTTGTTATATTCTTGAATAGCGAGTTTGCTAGCAATGTTGGCGAAAATGTAGGACAAATCGTTAAGCATTTTAATTCGCAAACTTATCAAGAATAAAACCACCGTTGTGTTATTATAACAGCTTTATATAGCCACGTACTGTAGGCGGATATTCGGGTACGTTTCATCCAATCAGAATGCATGCTTGTAGCAAACACGCTAAGGCTAGTGTTCGCATTCCCCCTGATTTTGCTGTTTTGTTAGACTAAACCCGACACAATCCAACCCCCTGATTTTGCTGTTTTGTTAGACTAAACCCGACACAATCCAATCCGTCATGCAGTGACACTACATATTGAAGACAATCCAATCCGTCATGCAGTGACACTACATATTGAAGAACATTATGAGCCGTCGTCCCACGTGAAAACCAACATCGTGGACTCTGCATGCCGCGAAGGCTTATCCGGACAGACTCTTTTCGCCTCATGTGAATTTATGTTCCAGGAGTCATCACCTTATACCTCTTTCCCCGTGAGACGGATTGTGTCGGCCCTGATTAGCCTGCGCGGACTGCGCAGAATGATCTGGATCGATACATTATACAGAGTCCATAATGTTGGTTTTCTCGTCGAACGGCTCATATAACGCAAATAGGACGCCGCCTAAAGCATATTCTAGAAGATGATCTTCGGAATTACGCCAACACAAGGCGAACCATTAGGTGGCGCTCTGCGAAAATCAACCGTCAAGCATTTACGACCAGTGACGATCCAGATCAGCAAGCACATCATCCGTTCAATCTGATCTGACGCTGCACCATTCGCCAATAAGGTTTCGAGAAACGTTTTGAAAAATGGTATCCATGTATATGCTAAGCATGGATGGCATGCAACCTTTTTATCCCCACTGGTTTTATAATTACGTTATAATTATTAATTGAGATTGACCATAATTTAGCCTAGATGTGTTCAATGTAGGCTGCTGAAGATTACTGTTGTTTTCGGGAGGGCCAATAGTCGACTTAATCGGTAAAAGGATAAACGACAGATGGAACACTGAACAATATGTATCACCTAGTTATCGGGCCACCAGTCTTTAATCTTATTGTTTTGACATTACGATACGGAAATCTGGGGCGTTATATATTCGAGCCAAATTCACAGGAAAACCCGTCCTCGAGTATTGGTGTTGGGTCTTACTGGCGTTTCACTTTGAGTTAAGTTTAAACCTTTCCAACATATAGACGCGTTCTGTTGGCTCTGAAGCAGACGACATTTGCAAACTGTGTGGCAATTTGGGTAATTTCTCCATTTGCAACAATATTTTCAACTATTGGCAATAATTATACTTTCATAAAGTATAGTTTCTATGGTATAAACACACATACCTGTGCAATTATGAGGCTTGGAATTACAGAGAAAACACAGTATGACACGTAAGTTTTCACCTGCAATGGTATTTTATAAACGAGTTTATAATTTATAGGAACAACACCTGTATAGAGCAATGACATTTATATATTCTCTCGTGAGGTTGCACTGAACAAGGAGAGCGGTATATTATCTAACCTACTTTTTACCTACGAAATATGTAATTTCTTGATACTATGGCGTGTAGATTTGGGGGTTTCCCAATCATTGAGGAACAGATAACGTCCGCCTTATTATAAGGAAAAGTGAATTGCACGTTATTTCCACTTATACAGAATAGTGTTATCGTTGTCTTAACCTCCTAGTTCTAGTTCTTAAAATTTAAGAATAATGAACTATGTTGATAGTATGTATGTCATCGATCGATAAAGGTATTATATAAAGATCTCGGCATCTGACGTTATTCCCTGAATAAAGGAGGGATACAGTAAAGAAACGTTTCCAAGTAAAGGTGTGTTTTGGAGACCCACCCATGTTGTTTGACAAAACAAAGAAATGTTATTTATTAAGGTGGAAAACAAAACAATTAACTGAAGAAGTAACTAGGTACCATAACCACCTGACCACCCAAATCCATCATCGTTTAACAGATAAATCGTGATTTATCAACTCATCGTTTTAAGTCTCAGTGTTGTAAAATATTAAACATTTTCTCTCTTTCTCTCTTTCAAACTCATTTTGGACGCCTCTGCAGCAATCAACTTTTGTCAATATTGTGTTAAAAGGAGAAATTGCTCTTTACGAGAATTGTTCTCCTTGTGTCACAAATTGGTCAACTCTTTTAAATATACAGACATTTTTTTGAGTAGTTACCGACTTTTTACATTGAATAAAGGGCTTATGTTATCAGAAAACACAGAAAATGTACATAGAACATTTCCCGCTAAGCCTTCTTTTTCAGTTTGATCTTATTCATTTACCATTTTCTGACGCCCCTGTATCATAGGACTTTCGACAATATTGTTGCAAAATAAGAAATTGCCCAAATCTTGATAATACGATTGTAGAATTATGGAAGAATAAAAGCGTCATTTTTAAACACCAGTTAAAAACATGTGAAAAGAAGATGAGCGAATTGAGCAGTATCTCATCTACCCACTATGTTTTCCAACGTCGTCTGTTGAATATTCTAAACGTTTGTATTTGGAAAGGGATTAAAGTATGAATATTTTCCATCAATCTCTGGTGTGATTATGACATTTGAGCCGTCTCTCGAGAAAACCAATATTATGGCATATGCGTAATGTATCGACCATATAAGCCTGCGTTGCCCGCTCAGACTGATCCGGGCCGATATATTCCGTCTCAGGGCGGAGAGATGTATAGAGTAATGATTCCTGAAACAGAAAATCTACAAGAGGCGAAAAAGTGTCTGCCCGGTTTTCTCGTTGGTTTTCTCGCGGGACGGTTCATGTGTATATCCTTCTGTGAATGTGTAGGTGTTCTTGTTTAACCCTTTCAACACATACAATACATCTGATGCAGACTATTTTGAAAACGTCCAGACAAAACTATTGAAATTCTCTTTAATTGAAAGTGTAGCTTCTGAATATAATTGACAACAGTGCAACAAAAGGAGAAAATTACTCTTATGCTGTCAAGAGTTGTACGCTCATGTGGGACGTGGAAAATACCGGGTAAATCGATAT
>JAUELF010264257.1:0-11178 GCA_031471495.1 Clinocardium nuttallii | reverse complement strand
AGTTTTGCAATAATTTATTGCAAAACTCGTTTTTATTACAAAACTCGTTGCTACAATGCTTCATCTTTACTGGGTAGACATACCTTGTAAGCCAAATTTTGTACATTTTCATAACTTTCATTTGACAGCTTTTCAACAGTTACTGCCAACTAGTTTTGAGCTGCTTAATACTTACTGTGTTGTCACTGTTAGCAATATTTGCAGAAGCATCAATATTTCAAATTTGTTGATCACCATTGGAATTCAGCATCTTTAATGTTAGACTTTTTTCTGACTGGTTAGATTTAGAAACAAATTAATTTTCGAAGTTTAACACTCACAGGTCTGGCTTTAGGTAAGCGGTCTCACCGAAGTATAAATAATGCTCTCGGAGTTTTAGTGTTTCAGAGCTTGTTCGTGTATCTATACGTTAGTCATCCATTATGGTCAAACTGTGCCAAGTACATCCGTAGTCATGATGTTCCTAATAATCCCTAAAAAAACTTTGTTTGCATAGAAATTAGTGTATACCATCTAGGATGCACTAGTAATGATTGATTTGATCTCTTTTCGTATTTATATCTTGTTTTGAAAGAGAAAGTAGGGAATACTAAACACCGGTTTTGTCCGGGCCCGATTCTGTGAAAAATGACGGTACCATTTTATGTGGATTGTTTTAAAGCTTAGAGGTAACTCTTTTCAATAATAGTTGGTGTTCTACATGAGAAACGCTTAGAAAGTGTGACAATTGAGCACTCAAACTGGCCGATAAGAAGGAATTTATTTGGTGTATCGTAACCTTATAGCTATTTTCTTTCGTGTTTTCAGAGAATTAAGCAAGCTTCTTATATAATAGTGTTTGAGTACAAACGATCCGTTCCTCTGATGTTTTTGGTGATTCAAATACCATACTTTACACAAACGTGGTAATAATTAAAACAGTGTTGCAATAATTGTCTGCATTTAGTTTATGTGTGCTAAATATAAACTTGACATTAAATTGGTATAGGTATCAATAATAACAAACTACAATGAAAGTGTGTTGTGTGAAGTTGGCACGAAGTTCGATATTCAGTAATTGCTATTCAATACCGATTCGAAATCGAGCTGCAACGAATATAAAGACAGCACGATATTTTCATAACTGTTTAAAACCCAAAAGGGTGCATGCATGGAACAAGTGTTAAGGCAGTTGTCTGATGTGGCATCTGGCGTCTTTAAAATAATCTGTAAAATCTTTATATATGCATCTCATCGAAGTTGTGGCCCGTTTTTTAAAATTCCCCTACGAACACATATGTTACCAAATTATCATTGTCGCACTGTGTATCATGCGATCGAACGGCATGTTACTAGAGACAGTTTTTGTTGAAGACGACATAGGTGGTTTTTTTGAGAAGATGAAAGTGTGAAATTGTCAATACTTTTAGGAAACAGAATCAAATACATTATTGTAGAAAACAATAGAAGACTTTTATCAATATTTCCTCTTAACTTACAATAATTGTATAATGAATTATCAATGATCCGTTTACACATCACTATAGGTCATCATTCTATACGCATGTTTGGAAATGTATGAATGTTGCTTTGCTGTTTAACCTTTCCCCACGTACAGACGCTTTTCGACACATCTGCAATAAAAAGAAAATAATGCTCATAATGAGAAACTTTTCATTTTGCCACGATGTCTTTTCAATAATCACAATTTCAATTATACATATTTTCCATAATTTTGCTAAGATTCTTTTGAAGTAATGTGCTTCCGATTTGATGAATGTGACTGTGGGAAGTTCAAAGAATCTAGGAATCTCCAGGAGTGTACACCCATTTATAAACCTTCCACTTATGAGCCGTCTCGCGAGAAACACAACATTATGGCCTCTGCGTAATGTATCCACACCGATCAGCATGCGCAAGTGTCTGTCCGGGTAAGCCTGCGCGGCTTGTTTATGCCAGGTTGATATTTTACGTATAGTCCACAATGATGGTCTCGCGGGACGCATATGCATACGACATTCGGCGAATCTTCGATTGATTAGATTAACAAACAGTGTGGCAAAAGGAGAAATAGTTGACCATAACACAGATAGTTTCCGTCGTTAAGCCTAGTTGTTTGCAAGTACGTAATTTGCGATTTGTTGTATGCAATTGGTTAAATAATTAAACATGTTATCGCATTGGAAACGTTTCGGAAAAACAACTTAATTGAAACAGAAATTCCAAGTTAATGCAGTTTCGCATAATGACCAAATGATCGATTTGAATCCCATTGCTATTCATTGAATCGACTGACAATAAACAATGTAGATATGTAAAAAACGGGATCCAATTCATATAATTATGCTTCACGTATCGTACTTGATAAATGGGTTATGTATCAAACTTATAATGTGTTTATCCTTTTCTGTCAGCAAATACGAAATAATGTCAGCTGAAGAACTGTTTATGCTGCCACATTATTTTACTCCCTTTACTGAAATAATGGAAAGCTGCAATTAAGTTTAAGTTTGACTTTTATGATTGTTGAAAATCAATTTTCATTATTTCATTTTTTCAACATAAGCTAAAAGATGCAGTAAATCTTTTGGTTAATGCTTAAGCAATTTTGCACAAAAAACTACAAAATTAGAAATTGGTAGGATGAAGTATTGATTATTTTTCTCATTATGCGATTGACATTGTTACGTTTTAATTCAAATATGTTAAATATGTTAATTCATTTGTCTGTCTGCAATTACATGTGTTTGAAGAGGGACCAACATGCTCATTAGCAAGTGAGTCGTTTACTCCTTTCTCCACCGGCGAATTGTATTATTTTGCAAAATCAACATGCTCGAACTAGTCTTATATGGCATAGTTACTGTATGTAAACGCGATGATAAACAATTCGTGTACAGTCGCAATACTCAATGTTACACTGGACAAAGGTGGAAGATATATTGTGTTCTGGTGCCAATAAATGGTGATTTTATTTCTATAAAGTCTCTAAAGGGTAAGCCTTGGTTTTTACTTTTAAATCCAACCCCAGTCTTGTGATAATTGTTTTAAACCGAATTTTGTGACCATAACGGCGCCAGAATTATTGGGTCTAGACTAAAACAGAGGGCATCACCTGCTTACAAGATGGCGTTCGGTATTAAAAGATATGCTAATTTTCCTGAATGTTACCACACGATTCACTATTGAATGTTTTCACATTTTAACGTTTTCAATTCTTTTTTTTTTATTTGAACGTTGTTTCATTTGGAAGCATTTGAAGAAATAACAATATTATAGAAAGAAGAAGAAATTAGTATAATTTAACGTAATTTGATCAACATGCGTTTAGCAAAGAAGTATGCATTGATTGAATTCTTCATAATTCATTTAATTTAAATCATAAGCAGTCATTAACTACAGCTTGTACTATGAGGTGTAACATAGACTTACCTTTAACATTTCAATTTGTTGTAATAACTTTTGAAAGACACATCTGCTGTACCAGGCGACAGTATTATGATATAGACTAGACACTTCTCTACTTTTTTAATTGTTGCTTTCTACTAGCATTATAAGCACATCCTATGCTTTTCATAATTCCTACATTACACGAAGCATATAGAGAACATATACATGCACATTTGTTGTGTTAATTATGGAATGTCTGGAGTTAAATACGTCGTTTTAAAGACGATTTCCGTTTTATCCCGGCGGTCAGTCGATCATCCCACGTGGTCATGGTTCTCGCGCATCAGGATTCTACACACCATTCTTTAGAGGTCACTGGTTAACTTCCTACATCTAATAAACCATTTGAGCCGTCCCACGAGAAAGCAAACACAAGGGCTCATCGTGAGTAATTGCTCCTTTTATCACAGTTTTTCATCGAAAGGCGTCTGTAAGTGGGGAACGGTTAAAGGACAAAGCAGCATTATTACATTTACAAATATGCGTGCAGAATGATAACGAGATGTTACCGAAATATGAGCAGGAATGAGGATTAGGAGGTCAGATTTTGGAGGGAAAATAAAAAAATGGAAGATTCGAAGAGGAGAAGATGCCTTGTCAGTGCTTCTGCTGCCATTTTGTCTAAATCACAGGTAGATCAGGTGATTTAGAGCCTATTCCTGATTGGTTAAACTCGGCAACATCTCGGTAACATAAATGCATTTGCATTCTTTCGTCAACATCTCGGTAACATTTGGGTAACATGTTATCAAACTTTTTTGCTCTGTGTACACTGTCAACATTTTCAGCAACAAGCTACCTGGTCAACATGTTACCGAGAATGTTACCGAAAATGTTGACAGTGTACACCGGGCTTTAAGCGTCGTCCAGTAACATCACGTGATTCGTAACTATCATCTATTTTTCGATGGGTACATAAAACATATAAATTCCTAAAAATAAGATGAAATATATAAACAATACTTACAATGGAACACAGTACTAATAAAACTGTTCCTATATACATCCTGAATGTATGGTAGATCTTCTCAATAAGTGACGGCTTTGGTTTCCGTGAACATTTATATATGATCATAGAAAGGCTTTTGACATTCTGAAATAGGCGTGACCTTATGAATACTCGTTAGATGGGTTGTTGCCATAAATACGTAATTAAAAATAATTAGCTACGTCATATGAAAAAATGCCCTCGAGAAAACATGTGACAGCTCTTTCAGGGTCCTTGGCTAGAGTAACCTGCCCCTAGCATTACAGTATAGGGTTAGTCATACACACCAATTGTGTAGGCGTTCTAAGGTATTTGGTGTAACAAGCAAAACGGTGTTAAAATCCAATAAATCAAGTATATAGCACTGTTTTGTTTGGAAAATAGTAGGACAGTTGCAGTCTTAGATCGCTCAACTGGGCCGAAATTGACCAATCTAAATGTCATTTCAAATATTATCAATGATTTACAAAGTAACACGATGTTTTATTTCTTAATAAACCAACCAGAAATTCTGTAACTTTGAAATTAAGAATACTTTTTTTTTTAAATTAGAATAAGACTTAAGAATGATTGGTGAATAATAACCCTTGCATAAATAGTCTTTATAGAGAAACCTTTTTAGGTTTTAGTTTAAATTGAACCTATTAATTCCGAGGTTATATCAAACTTTGCATGAAAGGGATTACTAATCCGTCCAAATCTTCCCTTTTTCGATCATTTAAAAATTGAAGACTGTTAGATTTTCAAAGAATGCACTATTTATAAGGAGTTGTTGAATTGTTGGCCATGTATTTTGGCTAATCAATTACGTTTTCGCTTTTTTTTGTAGAATGTCTCAAAAGAAGTATGAAAATATTCAAAACTTGACAGGCGTTTTAGAGGAGAATAACTCGAAAAGTTGTCATTTTACCTCAGATGTGGCACCAACCAAGGATCTGCATGGAATAAGAGAAATAGTTTTAGCTATTAGTTGCTTAGGACCGCTTGGTCAATATTCTTGTTTGTATAAAAAACGGTCCAGTACAGGTAAAATAGGAGGAGACGTCATTTAAAGAGCATGTTAACACCGAACGTAGGACACATTGGTCACAATACCTTACCTTAAGTGCATCATGAAAAGATGATCTAAAGAAATTACCAACGTGATCGTTATATCCACCAACCTCCCATTGGCATGTTCCGTGGGGCGTGTTTCAAAGATGCATAACGTCGCAGGAAAATATCAATTCGACTATCATATAGTTTTCTATTTAACCCTTTCCAACAAACAGATGCTTTCTGTTGCAGCACACGACTGTTGAAAATACTGTGGTAAAACAAGAAATAGCTCATGATTATCAAATTCTCCTTTTGCAAAATTGTTTTCAACTCTGCCCAAGAATTAAACTTTTATTGACTGAGGCTTTTAAAAAACGCAAAAAATGGCTAGATGTTTTCAAATTCGTCTGCTGCAGATGTGTTGTATATTGAAAAGGGTAACTATCATTCGTACAAAACAGAATATTTCTACAAGTACAAACACTAAAGCCCCATTCCGAACCGCAGCTTTGCCGCATGTCACACAAAATAACCATTCTCCTCCTATCCAAAACTTTAAAAAGAAACAATTAGAGCAGCGCAACCTGGAGAGGTTTCCTCAAATGAGCCGTCCCGTAAAAAAACAAAAACACATTGTGGACTCTGCGTAAAGTATCGACCCGGGTCAGACTAAGCATGCCGCGTAGGCTCACCCGGACAGACATTTTTCGCCTTCTATGGATTTTTTGTTTCAGGAATCATTACTCTATACCTATATCCTCATGAGACGGAATGTGTCGGCGGATCAGTCCGCGCGGACTGCGCGGACTGCGCAGGCTGATATTGGTCGATACATTACGCATAGACCATAGAACACAGATATTTCTGCCAGTCCTCTACCAGCCCTTGACAATTTGTACTTTAAAATTCGTTCGTGGTTAGTCATTCAGCGATGTGGCTTTATTAACTAAGTACGCAGACGAAAATTATCATTACCAATACAATCATATAGAATAAATTAATCATCATGACGAAGTGGTTGAGGCTCTAGCACACGCTATACCTTGATTCAGAGCTTTGTAAAAGTAACACTATTTGAATACCTTCCCGTCTGAAGGGCCTCCATTGGCTGCAAAGTCAACAAACAAATACTCGTAGACATAATCTACAAAGTACGATAAGGTAAAATCAATAGTACGTATAGTAGAACCTGGAAAACGAATATCAATGAGTTTTCCATCAATGGCTCTTAGGATGTTATGACAGTTCCAGCGCTGGGAAAAGAGGTGGGCAACATCTTCCCGTCCATGTGATGTCTTTGGGCATTCAATAGTTAGTTTACGTAGTGTCCATACTCACCAAAGATCCCTGCTGATTGTGTTGTGTGCGACTCGAAAGCCGTACTGTAGTACTTGGTAAGAGAATCCAGTAAATATGTGTCTAGGAAATATGCTTTGCTCAAGGGCACTCCACCATGACCGCCGCGACTGGGGGATCGAACCCACTACGCTAAGAAGCGAAGCCTGACCTGAACCTCCATTGGTAGCACATGAGAAGTCCCGCGAGAAAAACAACATTGTGGACTCTGTAAATCATCGATCCGTATCAGCCTTAGCATGTCGCGCAGCTTGCCCGGATATACACCTTTCACCTCATGTGGGTCTTCTGTTTCAGGAATCATTACTCTATTCCTCTATATCCCTGAGACGAAATGTGCCGGCCCGGATCAGCAATGCACAGGTTTATCCGGTATGATACATTATACGCCGAGGCCATAATGTTGGTGTTCACGTCGAACGGCTCAACTGCGTGTTTTTGTGTGGCGGAATGAGTGATAGAAGCAGTTTAGTACTTTTACTAGATAATTGGCTTCTGATTAACCAGTTGCAAGCATATATCTGTATACAAGATACAGTACCAACCGTAAAGCAATCGAGATGTAGTTACGCCCATTTGGTCACTACTTGCATTGCATTATTATTTCCCAGAATGGTTGATGTTAATTCAATGATTGCACGTGATTGTTCAAAAGCAGCTTTTGAAAATGCGTTAATCAGACATAAATTGATTAATTGCAACGGTAATAAGCATAACAATGTTGGAAACGTACATGTTATATTTGGATTGGCGCCGTTGAGCGTGGCAATGCAGTTCAAGCAATTTCTGTCTGATTAATAACAATGTAGATCTACGTGCTGCCATTAACAGTTTCCTACATACATCAAACATACATCAAACATGCATCAGATGACATTGAAACCGTATTGGCAACATTATGGAAATTCTCTTTCTTTAAATAAAGTTAAATTGAGTAAAAACATTATGAAAACAAGAGAAATTGCTCACCAAGACCAATTTCATTTGCCATAATGTTTTTCAACACTGGTCTGTCGCAGAGACATCCATCCGCGGTACGCAAGCTATTAATACAATATATGATATATCATATATTTTTATGAATAGCGTGGGTAGTCTGGAGTTCATTCCACTTATTACTATCATAGTAAGTCGGGAATCAGACTATAGCGTGGGTACCGAGGATGGGAGACATCATAATACGTCGGTATGTGAAGGAGTATTGATTGATTGGGGTTTATCGCCGTTTTTAACAATTTCTCGGTCATATCACGGCGGCCAGTTCACCTACTCATGTATTTCCTGGTTTTCTATCACCAGCACACCACACAACAATCTTCCCAAGCAACTGGCTGCTTTTCCACATAGACTTAACCCGTTGGTTAAAGACGAATAACGCATGCTGCATTGACTTTTGTCAAACGTCGGAAAAAAAGTTGGCCGAACCGGGATTCGAACTCACAACCCCTGGATTGACAGCCCGCGTCGTTACCGACTGAGCTACCGGGAAGGATTAAAGAATTGTTCTGTTTTTGCTAGTCTTGTAATGGGTTTTTTAGTTTTATGCCGTTTTCAACAGATTCTCAGTCATATCACGGAGGTCAGTTCACCTACTTATCTGTTACCTGACTTTGTCTTTTTATGGCCGACGCTTATCACGAGTTTCACTGTTGGCTATCAGTCATAAAACAATTTCAAACGCACGTGAAAAACGGTTTTGACCACAGATAATAATACAGATAAGTGAATGTATATATCTAATCTATCTCGTAAAACGACCAAAAATCCCAACCTTCGAATGTCGGTGAAGATAGAACTTTCCTATTGGGCTCAGTGATTCCTGTCTTAACCCTTTCCTACCAAAATTCCTCAAAACGAGCAACTTCTCCTTTGCCACAACTTTTTCCAGTAAGTATACCTTCATTTTCAGAGATTTCCCAAAAAATATTAGATGTTTTCAAAGTCGACTGCTGCAGAAATGTCGTATGTTGGAAAGGGTTAAGTCGTCAGAGATCGATATTCATCGTAGGCTAGTTTGTTTTCATGACGTTTTGGTATTTCTATACCATGATTCAACATTTCAAACGGCTGTCGATTGGTCCACACGTAAATAAGATTGTGACAGCATTCGTGCAATCTACATACGTATCATTTCAAAATAACCCTGTAAAGTGTGACCAATGTCCCGATAAAATACGACCTACTGGTAAATACCTTACCATTCCTGACCATACACGTACGTTTTACTTTGTCACTTAGAACAAGTCTGCTTTATTTATTAACAGCACAGTTAAACTTGTGTTAGCAATCCCCTCTATTAAGCAGCCATCTAGTATTAACTAGTATTAAGCAGCCACCTTCAGATAATGAACACAACGTTTTCCTTACATGTCATGGAGGAATCCGCTGTGGTCGAGTGGTTGCGTCGGGGATTTCGAAACCGGGAGTCACGGGTTCGATCCCCAGCCGCGACACTACGGTCATGGTGGAGTGTCCTTGGGCAAGGCACATTTTCTAGCCTAGTACTGGTTTGTTTACCCAGGGATCATGAATAAGTGAACTGTTGCCGTGATATAACTGAAATATTGTTGAAAGCGGCGTTAAACCCTAATAAATTGGACAGGACTTGTCTAAACCTGTCATGTTCTCGGAATAGAAAAACACACCTGACTGTTGTTTATTCTTCTTATTTCAATAGTCAGTTTGGTATTTTCTCTCACTAATAGGCAACTATTTAACCCTTTCCCATGTACAAGAAATCTTCAGCAGACGACTTAAAGCATATTTTGTCAAAAAATGGAAAATTTCTATAATTGAATGGATAACCTATGACAAAACATTATTGCAAAAGGAGAAATTGATCAAAATGAACACTTTCTTCTTTTGCCACAATATTTTCAAAAGTCGTCTGCTTCAGAGGTATCTAAGGAAAGGGTTGTATGTACAAGGTAGCAAATGTTCAAAGGCCATTATTACCTGTATGGATAGTTATAAGTAAACCAAAACAGCTGGTTTAAATTTAATCGCCATTTTATGTAGCCACGTTTCTAGAGTACTTGATTTTATCGTTGACTAGGTACCGATGATCCTGGTTGGTAATAAATGTGATTTAGAAGATGAGCGAGTGGTCGGAAAGGATCAGGGTGTCAACAGGGCAAGAAGTTTTAACAGTGACATGGTTGGATTCCTGGAAACCTCTGCAAAGGCTAAAATAGGTGTAAATGAGGTAAGAATTTTAATTGTAATATATTTATATAACTGGACTAAAGCTATAACACCCTGAAAACATTCACTGAGCACAAAAATGAACTCCTTTGTCTAAATAAGACTTCTGATTGGTCAATTTAAAGAATCAATTTGCTTCTGGCCAATCACATACTTATCACTAAGTATACCAGACTCTGAAACTGAGCATGTTAATAATTTCTTAAATTCTGGTCTAGAAGATGAAAATTTCCTAAATATTTTATTTTGAAATAGTGAAGTGACATGTTTGCCTCCACTCCATCTGTTGAATGAATAATATAACCAATGGATGTATAATTATTGAATAAGGTTGGTGAAAACATTAAAACATTGTGGCAAAAGAAAGAATTGCACTTTAATAGGCAATGTCTCCTTGTGCCATAATTTATTCATGTAGATGTTTTCAAAGATCTCTGTCGCAGATTTGTTGTGTGGGCGCAAGGGTTAATTCAAAACAACAACAGAATTAATGTGACAAATACAGGACAACCATGGTCCTCTTCACTTTATTGCCTGCAATTCTTCAGTGACATAGTTTTCTTGGACTCGTCTGACAAGGATTATTATCCCTTTACCTCTAATAATCTAATTCTGACGCCTGCAGCAGACTGCTTCTTGAAAACAAGCTGGTGTTGCATAAGTCGTCTGGTGCAGAATTGTCGTATGAGGGAGAGGGATAATTGAGATCAAAGATATTGTCTCGTTTTTCAGATTTTCTTTGACTTAGTCAGAATGATCAACAAGAAGAACCCAGAAACCAATAAGAAAAGCAAAAAGAAGAGGGGATGTGTTTTATTATGAGAAAACAATGTTAATCTGTCTGTAAGTATATGACAGGGATGTGTTTTATTATGAGAAAACAATGTTAATCTGTCTGTAAGTATATGACAGTAAGATTGTTTTTTATCCCTCGCCAAAGGGGTGATGGGATATTGGTTTGGCTTCATCCTTTAATCAGTCTAGGTAAGGCATGGGTGATTTGAACTGATTAACCTATATGGAAATGTTAACAACAATAGGGAAATGTCAGATGGCAAGTTTCACTAAGATTGCCTCAAAAGCACAAGAGTTGTCTCCAATTTAACTTATATCATATACATACTGTTTATCATTTAAATTACTTAGAAGGGATATCATATGCA
>JAUELF010264246.1:0-11178 GCA_031471495.1 Clinocardium nuttallii | reverse complement strand
GTTGGTAGTTCGGTATAATTCTGCTCCTCTTCACTCATTCTATCCCGCGAAACCCTTAAGGTGTCGCCTATCTAGTATTTGTAATTGTGGGCACTGCGTCGGTAGCCCTGAATTGTTATCGCTAGACTAAACATGAAGTAAGAACAACGTTTCTTTTATGACATAGTTTAAAATGTTGTAACAATACGTCGTTCAAAAATAATAGCGTACAAGGGAGAGAACTCTACAGCGCATAGACAAAAACGGTTAATTTCGATAATTTGTTTGATTAAAATTAAAACTATCCAAATAAACCGTATGGTGTGTGTGATCAACGTTGATCCAGAACAAATAGAAGGTATCAAGCCGTATCCATGTTAAACTGCTGCAGACAACCAATACGTTGAAGGCAAACAAATGGAAAATATTTAAAAATTAAGTAGCACTTATTGACTATTTTACCACAATATTTACAGGAACCGTCTGATGCAGATGCGTCAAAATGCGTCTGAATGAGAAAAAAGGTTAAGGGTAAACACAAAAATCACACAAACACAAACGCTGTTAACGGTAAATAAATAATATTCAAACTTTGTATCGCTGTGTCAATTTTGGTTTATGACATGAACCAATCGCGAAATTGGTTATCTTCTAGAATTTGGAACACAAGCTCATAAACCATCATTTACATCGTGCACAATCTTAATTCTAAGAAATGAACTGCTTAAACGTAAGACATGAAGAGATAAGCTTTGACGTCTATGTTTCTTCTAACGGGGCTCTTTTGATATACTCATAATATGTGTCTTGTAATATCATATATGTGCCGATCCCGCGAGAAAACCAACAAAGGTTTAATTGAGTATACTCTTATTGAGTACCCACACTATAGGTTTAATTGAGTATTCTCTTATTGAGTACCCACACTATAGGTTTAATTGAGTATACTCTTATTGAGAACCCACACTATAGCTTTAATTGAGTATATTCTTAATGAGTACCCACACTATAGCTTTAATTGAGTATATTCGTAATGAGTACCCACACTATAGCTTTAATTGAGTATATTCTTAATGAGTACCCACACTATAGCTTTAATTGAGTATATTCTTAATGATTACCCACACTATAGGTTTAATTGAGTATACTCTTATTGAGAACCCACACTATAGGTTTAATTGAGTATATTCTTAATGAGTACCCACACTATAGGTTTAATTGAGTATACTCTTATTGAGAACCCACACTATAGCTTTAATTGAGTATTCTCTTATTGAGAACCCACACTATAGCTTTAATTGAGTATATTCTTAATGAGTACCCACACTATAGGTTTAATTGAGTATTCTCTTATTGAGTACCCACAATATAGGTTTAAATGCGTATATTATTATTGAGTACCAACAATATAGGTTTAATTGTGTAATTAGTGAAACATTGTGGAGTATAAACCTGTTAGTCCCTTCTTGGCTATGCTAGGCTTTGGTGCTATTGTCCTCTTAAGAATCCACGTTTATTGTTTGTTTGTTTGTATGGTGTCTTACGCCACGTTCAACAATGTTCAGTAAGTTCAATGTATTTCCTTGGTAAGTTACCAGTATTACTCGTCCAACTGTGCTGACATCATCAATTAAATCATAACGATAACCTAACATCCCTGTGTATCAAGGAGGGAAGGCCTTAACTACCATTTTAAAGTCATTGCTATGACCCGGTCTGGGATCGAACCCGCGACCTCCCACATCCGGACACATTCTACTATTACACCAACGGGGCGGAACACAGTGGTTTATGCAGTAGTGTGTTTTGATTGAGAGCATTTCCTCGTTATTGTTAGTTTGCCTCCTTCTTTCTGTAACACAACAGTATAATAGCATAATTCATAGAAAGGGATTAGATTGTATCCTCACTTGGGAACATTTATCTTATACGTAAAACCTGGCAAAGGAAACGGGTGAAGTCTTAATGGTGATTTATACCAACCATTCCTTTTCTTCGGTGGAGAAAAAACTTTATAAGCGTTTTTGAATTTATCAACTTCACATTCTGTTGAAATGTGTACAAAAACTATTTATTCATATCCTTTATCCTATAATCCTTAATAAGTGTTCATTGTTTAACGTCGTTTTCAAAAATAACGCAATGTAACAGCGGTGAGGTTAATATATTTTCCTAGTTAGACTGATCTGGATCTAAACTGTTCAGAACAGCCCAACTTATATATTTTTCCATGGGCTTATAAGATCTTTTATAACGCGTCAGTTGGTCTGCTTGTAAAGATCTGAGTAAAATGCGTTCGTAAAATTGAACGAACAATATCATTTTTATTTAATGCTAGATCCATAATGCTTAAGTTAAGGAATAACTGATATTTTTGCAGTTTTTACAGTTTCTCCTGTTCCAACATTGTTTTGTAAAACTCTTATCTATAACTTTTTCCCAAAAACGACAATTCTGCAGCAGATGACTTTGAACATATTTTGCAAAAAAAAGAGGAAAATTTCTATAATTATTAATTAAATGGATAACCTATGACTAAAAGTGGAAAAATATTGTGGCAAAAGGAGAAATTGCTCGTTATTAGCAATTTCTTCTTCTGTCACTATGTTTTCAAAAAGCCGCCTGCTGCAGTCGCATCAGAAAGCGTCTATATGAGGGAAAGGGTTAAGAAATGAATCAACAAGTATTCTGACGAGATAACAACCTCTACGTCAAGATAAATATGTCATGTTTGAAAAGTTTTCCCAAATGCCAACGTGTATCTTCTGTTTAATAAAGATTAAAGACATTCAGACAGACTTTTTAAACAATAAAAACTAATAGAAATTTCTAAGAGGGGGCAGAGTTGTTTTTTACCATTCAACATTGCCAACTAGTTTGTATTATCTGCGTAACTTTCAATTTCAGTCATCTACGTTTTTCTCCTAAACTGCATTCTACTCCTAAAATACTGAAAATACCCTATATGATATGGCCAATTGTTTTCTTTTTCTCTGAGCTACTTTCTCTTTTCTGTTGTCTGTGTAAAATATTACATAGCAAACAAAACCTAAATTGAGTCCTTGATATAAGGTTTATCGGACTAATTCATTACATATCGGGGTACGAAATTAGCATGGCTACGAAATTATCCGGGGACACAAAAGGAAGAGCTCCGTAAAGAATGACTTTTTAATGCAGAAAGTGAATACCTAGGATTAACGTCGACGTTCTAGAAAGTCGCTTAATCAGAAACGGAGTGCTACGTACTACGCCCCCTAAAATATTCTTATTCTTTTTATATTTATATCATAAATTATTTGATATCATTTAAAAAAAGAAGATTCTTTGTTTGAATAATTAATCAATTATTTATCCCTTACAATGCACTCTGAACCCTTTAAGAATAAGTGGAGAAGGTGTTCAGCGTGCACACCATAAGCATTTCCTTAAAGAAAGACAGATCTATGGTTTACGCTGACTGTTTGGTCATTAAGTAAAATGCCGTATGTTCGGTGTATGTACCATGGTAGATATAGGAATAACATCTTAACCAGATAGTGACGACATTTATGCCTTAGTAAGACACGACTTTGGACTTCACAGACCGTGGACAATTGCTAAATTCCAGCCAATTCTCCACTTTCCACAATGTTTTCAACTCGGCTGAAATAATATGCTGATGCAGATGCGATAGAAAGCGTCTGTAAGTAGGAAGATGTTAAGATCATATCATTGTGTTCCACCGTTAACTCGTCGCAAATACTCTCAGAGGTGTTAATGTCCCTGCAGCCATTGTGTTTTATTGTATGACTATTGAAACATGACAACAGTAAACTCTACAATAACTGTAATTCAGTACACTGGTCGTAAAAGTGGCACATGATACAATAGCATAATGTCTTTCAAAATCTGACAAAAATACTTCGTTGTGCGTTAAATGAACCCGATGACAAAGCATAAATCGTCTTCTAGAATTGACTAATTATTGAAATATTCATGAAAAGGTGCTCTATTTTCTGTCCAATGAAATTGCACGATGCAAACAACGTTCTGTAAAATGGTTACAATACAATCGGATCACTCAGCAAAGAGCACTTTTCTATCTCGTGTTGATATATGGATTAGCTCCAAATGTTGATACATAACGATTTTGTAGGCGACAATTTGATTGGCTGACACAAAGGTCAACCTGAGACGACCTGTAGTTTAAATGAGATTCCCATTAACCCCGCCATAGACCTGCAATAGTTGTTAATACGATAGCCTTGTTATCGCACAATCCCTTTTGCTACGGGTACACGATCACAATGTACGTGATTATCGCGACGGTCATGGTAGCGTGTTTTTGGGCAATGGAAATATCCTTCTCTAATACTGGTGCAGTTTATCCATGGATCGTAAATAAGTGCTTTGTCGACGTGATTTAACTGAAATATTGTTGAAAACGGCGTAAAACAACAAAACATCCAACTTCATTGACAACTAAGCCGTTCAATGTTTGTAAACACCAAGCTATCCTTGGCACATAGTCAAAGCTATCCTTGGCACAGAGTCACAGACTAATATCCGTAATACCGGAATCGCCGGAGGGAGAAACACCGAAGACAGACCAAGACTGCCGTGATGGGAAGCGATTACATTCGACCGATAAAGGAATGGAGCACCTGGTAATAATAACAATGTAATTAAAAACGTGACAACGGGCATTCTTCAAAAAGAAAACCTGCTCTATCGATCGTGGTTACGCCATAATAGTGATGCCAGTGTACACTCATTGATTGATTAATAATTTATTTTGGCTTTAACGTCATTTTCAACAATTGGACAGTCATATCACGACGGCCAGATCACACACCCAGGTGTTTCCAGATTATCTGGCACCAGTGCTACATACAACCGTCCTTCCAAGCAACTAACTGCTTTTCCACAGAGACTGGTAGAAGACGAATGACTCTTGTCGCATTTGGGTTAAAAAGGGTACCTGAACAGATCGATATCTTTTCCGATTACAGTCATATGGAAATCATAAAGAGGTAATTAAAAGCGTGACACAATAACGCCTGCAACAGCTGTGTCGATGCTAGTAGACACACTTATGACAGTTTGGGTCGGAACATATACTTCTTTCTTTATTTATTTATCTATAAATAAGTAGTATTTGAGCAAACATTCACACGCATACCGTACATATATGACCTGGCATCGATTTCACGTATAGTGTTGATGTGGTAGAAATTAGTGACTAGGTAGCCCACTTGCCATGGTCCACTTTGAATATAAAAAAGGTGTTCTAGTCTAGCTTACCTTTAGGACAATTATCCAGTTTCTTCTGGCACCGGATTCCCATCGTGGTTGTCATCTGAAATGAGAGATACAATACCATAAGTATGTGAAATTACAAACACATTCTGTATACACACTTATCAGTGGATAATTGATTGATTGATTGGTGTTTTACGACGCTTTGTACAATTTCAGTTATATAACGGCGTTTTTACTATAAGTTACCAGTACTACTGGTCCATTTATTCCATCCTCGGTACCCAGGCTGTTCATAAATTATATTATCATATGTTTTATGACTAGCCTCAGTACCGAGGATGATTTGTCCTGACACCAGGCAATCAGTCGTAATGCTAACCCCGCAGCCCAGAGCGCCAACGAGGGCAGCCACTACTACCATTTTTAAATTATTAGGTATCACCCGACCGTGGATCGAACCCACGACCTCCCGCACCCGAGGCGAACGCCCTACCATTACACAAATGTTTCAAACAATGAAATTATCAATTTGATAATCCATTGTTACCACTGTTTTAACCCGTCCCTATATGTCGCAAATAAGCCGAAGTGCTAAATTAACAGAGCATGTGTATTTGTTTACATGAAATATTTCGAATTTCAAATTTCGCATTCAATGTTCAGATTCAAATTCAAAATTTTAAACATCAAATTTTATTTTCAAATTCGTTATAACTTGGTATCAATCATATGATTTCAAACGAGAATAAACATTAGTTTATACATAGTATATGTTTAACACCTCAATACAAACGTGTACACACGAGACATTATTGTGAACTTAACAATAAACAAAACATTAAATGAGCCTACCCATGCGTTTAGATCTTTGCCATCACGGAAATAAGACGAGATTGAATCATTTTATGTCAACATCTGAGCCAACCCGCGAGAAAATCAACATTATGGCATCTGCGTAATGTGTCGACCAGATCGACTGATCCGGGCCGACACATTCCGCCACAGGGGTAAAGAGGTACAGATTAATGATCCCTCAAACCGAAAATCCACAAGAGGCGGGAAGTGTCTATCCGAGTAAGCCTGCGCGGCATGCTTAGACTGATTTGGGTCGAGACTTTACGCAGAGACCACAATGTTGATTTTCTCGCGAGACGGCTCATCTCATTTTACCATACTTTTCTGTATAAGAGTATGTCAAAGGGAAAAGGTACTCTAAACGCTGACATTTTGAATTGTGTATGTTCAGATCAGCATGTACATATAGATATTCCGTCTTATCAGAATCTACACACATTGACAGAAACTTCTCAAAACTTAATCAATATGTCAAGTGTAGATCTTGATCGCACTGTACACAGGCCAATATATATTTTCATCGTTCGCATCACAAAATCCGACTTGTACATTTTCCGATGAAAGGGTACAATAATGTGGACTAGTCACCATTCGTCATTTATACCCGGGATGTTTACTGTACCCGACCGAAATACCCATCCCGTCCATCAAACCCACTTGGTGAAAACTTGAACCCATTACAAATTTATTTTATCGGCATTTTATATAAACTATAATCATCCACGAACCGTTACCATGGTAATTTCGACACGAACCTTCTAATTGAGGTATAATTCAGTCTGGTCACGTTTCGATGGTGATGTGGAGAAAAGTTAATAAAAAACCATGAAACAGTCGATCTAAACTGCGCTACGAGACATTCTTAAAGTAAATACTGTGATGAACCTGTATGGGGCATTGCTACTTGTTTTAAAATACACACACACAGTACACCGTAAAGATCGTTGTCGAAACTTAAAGAAGTCGTTGCTGAGAAGTCGTTGCTCGACGGACGAAAGGACAGACGGACGAAAGGACAGACGGACGCACATACACGGAAAATATGGCGAATGTAATATTATCGAGGAACATAACACTTGCCAAAGACAATTTGGCATGTACATGTAAATGATAAGATGTACAAAACAGTTGTTGTTACATTTTAGTATGTTAGTTTATTGCACGTAATACAATCTACACTCACCATTATATTATCGTATATACCATTTTGTAGCACGGTTAAATTCGGATGGTCCGTGATTGTTAACACATAACACAATACAACTAACTGAATATAAAGACGACGTTGCTTTGGTTACGAAATATCAAGTTTGTTTTAAATGTACACTATTATATAGATAATCACATGTGTATTGCAACGCTTCCCCACTTCTATTAAATTTTCAAGATTTTGAAAATACATGTATATATGCAAATTAATGAAGACATCTATATGTTACAGTATTATTATTGAATACACTTGAAAACATTGTAGTAAAAAGTTAAATTGCTCAGCATGGCTAGTTCTCTTTTAGCCACAATATTTTACAAATGTCGTCTGCTATATCGAATATGGAAAAAGGTTAACCCATCACATTTATACATACATTACGACCCTCCCTTTCATACACAAAATAAAACGTTTGGTTTAATTCATTTTATTAAATACACAAACATTACGTAAGGTTTTGGGAATTGTAAATTAAAAGAAAACACCCTTTTAAACAGGTAGATCGCATGGTTCTTTACTTTACGAAAGTTTATCCCAATCAAACAATTGCCCAATGTAGATCCAGATCACTACTCACATATTTAATTTGAAAAAAACTTCTGTTAACTTGCGTAGATTAAGATCAAACTGAACAGATCTGGACGTTCACTATTAACAAACGCTAACGTGTACCATTGTCAATGGACCGGCTCTAATTCGGACTCTGAATCACATCATACCTACGGTATCGCTTGCTTTACCCTATCATCTATCGTTTGTTACAATTGTCTCAACACATATCTCTAGATAAGTGAAATTGTTCACGTTCAAAAGTCCCTAATTGACACGCAAACCCTATGTTGTGTGTACTCAAGAGAATCGGCTAAATGAGACGGTTCTTGTGTGTACCCACACCATAGTGTTTGGGTGAGTAACAACATAGATATTTGTAATAAAAGACCCGTTTACTCTCCTCTCATGTAGTCCTCCGATGTCACCCTAGCGGCCATCAAAGGTTGTCCACTGACACGACAGTTTAATCAAATGGTGTAACATGAGAATAAGTAAAGATGGGCCTCCATAAGTCCGGACATTTACAAACATGGCATCTATCATTAGGCTCTAGTTTTAGGTTACATCTCTGTGTTCACCAAGCCGTTTCATTTAAATTAACCACGAAAGACAAAATTGTCAAAAAACACCATTGTCAAAAAAGCTCGTTTGTTTAAATGGTGTTTTAACCATCATGTCACCTAGTTACTACATAAGGAAACTAGTTAACATATGAAGCTATCCTTAATTTCAGAATGTTCTTTCTCACATTCTATCTTTAATATCTATTGCTTAAACCCTTCACAACTGTTAGACGCATTTTGACGCATCTGCAGCAGACGACAATTTCCCCCCTTTTGTCTCAATGTTTTCAATTCTTTAAAATGACTATCATTTACAGAGAGTTTACATGAATTGCTCTCCGGAGGTTTCAAATTCGTCTGCTGCAGATGTGTTGTATGTAGGACAGGATTCAGACATGACAAATAGTTGGATGGATTAAAATACCTAAGAATAATACCCCAAGGGTCATGAACTGAAATTCTAGATTTCACTGCTCAGTGATGAATCAGCTTAACCCTTTCCCACCTACAATAGGTCTGCTACAGACCTTCCCACCTACAATAGGTCTGCTACAGACCTTCCCACCTACAATAGGTCTGCTACAGACGAATTAGAAAAAATGCCAACTTCAACAAATCTGCAAGAGACGACTTTAAAGACATTTCATCAAAAATGTGAAACATTTCTACATATGAAAGTTTTATTTTTTTAATAGTATTGAAAACAATTTTGTCACAATGTTTTCAAACGTTGTCTGCAGCATATCAGAGGTTAAACCCAACATCTGGTCAGTGGGTTCTGTTCCGGTAAATTCAAACATGTATTTAAAGTTAACTCCGAACGCCGCTCAGTGATATACAATTCTCCATATAAATTTCGATCAGAACTGTTGTTTCTAAAATAGTTCCAATGTCAACATTCCACGATATACAAAGAATTTAGTAGTAACGTGTGCCTCCTTTTTAATAATTGAGTCTATTCTTGCTCTGTACTGTTCGCTAATTTGTCATACAATGTTTCAATAAACTTTTGTAACGTAGTATTCACTTGAATCAGGAGCAGGAATGTGTAGGCAGGTCTCAATCTACACCAGAGCCGTCCCACGAGAAAACCAACATTATCGACTCTGCGTTATGTATCGACCCAAATCATCCTGCTAATTCCGCGCAGACTGATCCGGGCCGACACATTCCGTCTCGGGTTGATAGAGGTATAGAGTAACGGTTTCCTGGAACAGAAAATCCACAGGACACGAGACCGGGTAAACATGCGCGGCATGCTTAGACTGATCCGGGTCGATACTTTACGCACAATGTTGGTTTTCTCACGGGCCGGATCAATGATTGAAATTCAAAGGGGCCGCTCATTGTTTTATATTGTAAATATGTGCAATGAAAACAGAGAAGTCTCAATGTATATTGACTGATTGATTGTCTTGTTCTTTACGCCGCTTTAAATAATTGTTCAGTTATATCACGGCGTTTACTGGGTAAGTGACCAGTACAACTAGTCCATTATCCTGACGCCAGTGGGTTCATCGTAATGCTTTATCTGTAAACCGAGGCTCCAACGAGGGCAGCCATAACTCAAATTAGTTTTAAAGGCACAGATCAACCCGACCTGACTTCGACAATAAACAGGTGTAATATTGTTTTGATTTATATGCCAACTTCGCCCATATACTAAAAATATTTAGACATTCGATTTGACAAACATGTCTGCATACTTACAAAACAATAACTCTGTATGTATATATGAATATAATGGCATTGTCGATGACCTAAAGGCTGTTTGATTTATCTGGGATAGAGACTGTCTGTATAGCAGTTATTTCTAACATTCCGTTTATGGACTGGTTTGTTTGATTGGTGTAAGCACTGCTTTCAACAGTATTTCAGTTATGTTACTTCATTCCCTGATTGAACCTGTAGTACCGATATAGTTTATCCCAACACTGGTAAATATGTCGCCGCAATTATGATCGCCAAGGAAGGGGGGCCGGGCCCATCAATTCCATTTCTAGGGATTGTATATGAATTAAACGTTTTCGTCTAGTTGTAGTTGTTGTTTATTTATACTGAAATTCACGTATGCCCTGCAGGTCATGTTAAGGAGGAACGAGCAGGTCACTGTCATACAACGTCTGCATTGTTACAACATCAAACCTTAATGTGTATTGCTTAAAATAACGATTATTTTGAGTATTAACAGCAAATTCACAAATACATTACACGCTTAATTACACCTTTTGCAGCAGACATCTTTTGAGAAAAAATTGTGGCAAAGGAGAAATTGCTTTAAGTGAGCGATTTCCCCTTACTGCACAATGTTTTCAATTCTTTTTAAAAGCAAAATTCTTTCTTTTAACGATATCAAAGATATTTTCAAATTCGTCTGGCAACAATGTGTTGTATGTGGTAATTGCTTTTAGATTCCAAGAAGGACTTTAACTATGTACTTTATATTTGACTTTAATGACAACCTGATGACGATCTCTCGTACAGCTCGTCGTTGCGAAATATGTTACGATTGTGCAGTCCCATGTCGAACTTCCAAGTGATCGGCGTTCTATCAATACCAATCGGTAGGCATTTCAACCAGTGTAGACTCAGATTAGCCAGCGTATCCAAGAAACATCTGTACAGCAGTAGGTTTATGTTCCGTGCGTGTAAACATTACGGTTATGTTCCGTGCGTGTAAACATTACGGTTATGTTCTGTGCGTGTAAACATTACGGTTATGTTCCGTGCGTGTAAACATTACGGTTATGTTCCGTGCGTGTAAACATTACGGTT
>JAUELF010264235.1:0-11178 GCA_031471495.1 Clinocardium nuttallii | reverse complement strand
CAAAACGTGCAATTTTTCCTTTTGCCACAATGTTTTCCACTTTTAGTCATAGGTTATCCATTTAATTATAGAGATTTCCTACGTTTTGACAAAATATGTTCAAAGTCGTCTGCTGCAGAATTGTCGTATGAGGGAAAGGGTTAATGTAAGTATAATCATTGTGTAGAATTAAAAAAAAATTGCAAACGGAGATATTGATCATTGTGCTCATTTTGCAACACTGTTTTCAACTGGCAATCTGCTTCAGATGCATCAAAATGCTTCTTGCAGGTGAGAAAGGGTTAAAATTCAAAGGTGGAACGTCAGTTTTCAAATGACAGGTCTTCAAGTACAAGTAATGTTTTAATCCTGGTGACAAATGGGCCACATCACAACTTTGGAGGTCTGAAAATAAATGGCTTATAACCTTTTCCAACATACAGATACTTTTTGACGCCTCTGCAGCAGACTACTTTTGAAATATTGCGGCAAAAGGGGATATTTCTCACAATGACAAAATTATCCCTTTTTCAACTATTTTCAATTAAACTTTGATATATAATTTCCATTGTTTTTGTCTACATGATTTCAATGTGGTGTGCTGCAGATTTGTTGTATGTTAGAAAGGGTTATAATCAAATTTTGAATTTGTATGATAATAGTTTAATTAGGACAGTTCTCTAGATGTTTGTAGAAAGCTTTAACCCTTTCCCTCATATAGACAAGTTTTGAGGCCTCTGCAGCAGACAGCTTTTTGAAAACATAGTGACAAAAGAAATTGCTCAGAACGATCAATTTCTCCTTTTTGCCACAATGTTTTCCACTTTTAGTCATAGGTTATCCATTCAATTAGAGATGTTCTACTTTTGGACAAAATGTGTTCAAAGTCGTCTGCTGGAGAATTGTCGTTTGAGGGAAAGGGTTAACAAGTAGAGTGCGAACATCATGATCACAGTTTGTATAGTGGCACAATCTCATCTGTACTTTTGCTGGTAGAAAGTTCTGAATGTCTGTTTTCCATGTTTTGTGTGGCCCATTTATTGTTTGGTTCCTATAAGAAGTTATACAACAATTCTGCAGCAGACGACTTTGAACAAATTTTGTCAAAAACTGGAAAATCTCTATAATTGAATGGATAACCTATGACTAAAAGTGGAAAACATTGTGGCAAAAGGAGAAATTGCACGTTTTGTGCAATTTCTTCTTTTGTCGCTATGTTTTCAAAAATCCGTCTGCTGCCGAGGCATCAGAAAGCGTTTATATGAGGGAAAGGGTTAAATTCTGTTGAAGACTGTTATTTCTGACCAACTCTTTCCCACATACATCAACTTGGATACAGATGACTTTGAAAACGGTGTAAACAAATGAAAATTTGCAAAAAATGAAAGTGTAATTAGAGCTTTTGCATAGAGTTGAAAGAACTTTTGGCAAAAGGAGGTAATGCTAATTGAGAGCCATTTCTCCTTTTGCAAAATCGTTTTCAAAAGTTGTCTGCTGCGGAGACGCGTTTAAAGCGTCTGTATGTTTGAAAGGGTTAATTAAGACTAGTTTCAGACGAAATACTAAAGATAAGCGTAAAAAGACATTGTGATTGACATTGCACTTTTCCCATTCTAACAACACACCAATTAAAAACACTGACATGGGTCATGTGACACAACAACTGGCCGGAACGTCCACTGATGAACCAGAACAGCCTGCAGTTCAGTTATTCATTTAGTTATGCAAGCATATTGTTGGTGTTGGCCTCCTTTCCCTTATTCAACAAATCTGCAGCAGACGACTTAAAAAAACATCTTGGCAAACGTGTTGAAAATCTCTTTAAATGAAAAGGAAATGATTCAATAGACTTAAAAACACATTGGCAAAAGAAGAAAATGCTCATAATGTGCAATTTCTTGTTTTACCAAAACGTTTTCAAAAGTCGTCTGCAGGACTACAATTGTCAACTGATGCATTCAAAGTCATATGCTGCAAATTGGTTGTAAATTGAAAGCGGTTACGAGTTTGTAATTGACTCTTAAAGTTGTCTACATGGTTGAAAAACAAACGGATTATCGTACGGAGGAAGTTAGCTCTTTCCCACATACAACAATTCTGCAGCAGACGATATTTGAAACATATTGACAAAAAAGTGAAAAGTCTCCCCAAATGAGAGTTTAATTATTAAAAAGAGTTTAAAACATTAATGCAGAAGGAGTAATTGCTTGTTTTGAGCAATTTCTCCTTTTGTCACGATGCTTTCATAGTCGTCTGCTGCATATGTGTCAAAATGCGTCTATAGTAGAAAGGGTAACAAATATGTAGCAGAATCCTTCGAAAGCATCTGATTAATATTTTAGTAAACTATTAAAAAATCAAAGTATTATCAGTGAATAGAGTTGAAAACTTTGTCTTCAAAAAGTGTCCTGCTGCAGAGGTGACAGAACGTGTCTCTAATAATCTATGCTGGAAAGAATTAACCCTCACCCTGACTGTTGACTTGTGGAAATGACACTTAAAACAATCGAATTTCTCCATCAGCCACAATGTTTTTTGGATGTGTTCCAAACTATGGAGATTATACATCTTTTTGCTGAATATATTTCCAAAGAAGATGGCATTTAACCCTTCCTACATACAGATGCTTTCTGACGCCTCTGCAACAGACGAGATTTTGAAAACAAATGTGACAAAAGGAGAAATTGCACATCATGAGCAATGATTTCCCCTTTTGCCACAATGTTTTCCTCTTTTGCCACAATGTTTTCCCCTTTTGCCACAATGTTTTCAAATCTTTTTAATAATCATACTTTCATTTACAGATATAAACCCTATTTCTGCCTAGATAATTTTAAACTTATCTGCTTCAGATTTGTGTATGTAGGACAGGGTTAAAATGTCACATCCGGTCAACTCTTGATTCAGATTTGTGTATGTAGGACAGGGTTAAAATGTCACATCCGGTCAACTCTTGATAGATATGCCAACGCAAATGTCGCCTTCCTATGGAAGGGTATATTACAAAGGGATCACTGACTTTTTGTCCGTCGGTCCGTCTGTGTGCCATGCGTTCCTACGATTAGACTCGTTCTTCTATTTGAAAAGAATACGTCTCTAATTCATATATAAAACGAACTGGTGTTCTGTACAAATCAGTAAAAAATACAATAATGAAAACATGCAGTTAACTTGTGAAATGTGTGACAGTGATATTATCTGCAGTCAATAAATGCTTTAATATTAAATTATTGTGTTTTTATGTTCATTAAATATATCTGACAACCCTTTTGCGCATACAAGCAAATTGCAGCAAACGAATTTTTAAACAGGAAAATCTCTTAAAGTAACGGAAAGTATATTGATTGAATAGTCGTTATGAGCAATTTCTCCTTTTACTACAATGTTTTCAAATGTCGTCGGCTCCAAATGCGTCTGAAAGTTGGAAAAGGTTTAGTAAAGAGAGGACATAATTAAACATTATCTGGGACACTGATGTAGCCCAGCCAGTATAAGCATTTAACTAGGTTAAGAGTGTCTTATATTTAACCGGAAGTAAAATTTTGAATATGGCGGTTTATTTTTACCCCATTTGAAAAATACGTTTTGAACAATGCGTTTCTTTCTAACCAATGCTTTTAATTAAATGTTAACTACTGCCTTATAATCCATGTACTATCTTACAATGAAAATACCACGAAGGACATTTCTATAGGAACGTATGCCATTCTAAAGCAACATTAGTTTAGGTATAGTTTAAAGTAATGTTTACGTGCGTCTTTCCAATTCAAAAGTTAGTATATTATCTGGTATAGAGCATTGAGTTGACACTATTTATATTTGAACACATTATTGGAACTTCAGCTTTTTCTCAAACTGAATAGAAGCTCCTAGACACTGACACTGCATTTATTTTTGGTTCCGGAAATGTATTTAAAGCAGATAATTCCATGTATGTAACAGATAAATGGTGCATTTTAAATTATACCCTTTTCCACATGTACATGGATTTGGACTCATCTACACCAGTTGGGGAGGGCATTTTTAATTGAGTCACGTTTTTTTTTCAACTATATAATAACTACACCTTTATTTATAGATTATTCCATTGTTTTGTCTAGATATTTTTAAAATCGACTTCTTCATTAAAATCAGACCAAAATTCCTCGTTGTATGTATATTGGCTATATACGAGCGAGCGAAGTGTAGGTCTGGTTTTAATGAGATTGCTACAGATTATGACGTTTGTGACAAAGGGATGCATACAGTATACTAATTATAAATATTGTGACAAAATCGTAAATGAAGTAGGAGTGAAACTGGATCCCTGATACTACCACGGTTTATGTTAATGCAGGTCAGCAGACAGTTTATATGGTAAAAAAGAGAAATTTGTTTTATTTCCAAGAAATTTATCCTTTTCAACCAAATGTGTTTTATCCATTAAATACATTTTTTGGCTGGCTATTTTCTCCAGCACATTTTCAAAGTTGAAGAATGGTTATACAGCCTATGAGGTAATATGTCCCGTCTGCATTGTAAGTAGGCATAGCTATATCAATTTTATTTGAACTAAATATACGGAATTTAACACACATATATACAAACAACACACTTCTTACATGAAAACACGAGCGGCGCTCTGTGAAAACCAACCCATCGACACTTGCGACAAATGGAGATCGAAACCTGACTGCCAAATTGCGCACTCCGATCCGGTTCTCCAGTTAATCACAGCATGTTAGACACTTGGTTTTCCTGAAGCAAAGCTTCGATGTTACCTACTCGTAGATAAAATGGCAATCAAGTGAACCCTTTACAGAGACATATAAACACATGTGTGTCTCTGTCTCTGTCCTTTCCTACATGCAACGAATTGCAGCAGACCACTTTGAAAACAATCATGCTAAAAGATGGAAAATCTCTAGAAATGAAAGTATAATTATTAAAAAAAAGTTGACGGGCAAAAGGTGAAATTGCTAGTTTTGTGCAATTTCTCCTTTTGTCACATTTTTTTCAAAAGTCGTCTGATGCAGATGCATCCAAATGCGTTTACAAAGAGTTAACCATTCACTGTGCCAATAAGCCGTCACAGCTGCGCAATGCATAACGACAAATTAACATATGTCTAGAGAACGGGTAGTTTTATTTTCTTATAGAACCCATTCCCACATACACCAAATCTCCAGCAACCGATTCTGAAAGACATCTAGGCAAAACTATTGAAAATCTATAGAAATATAGTTATAACGGAGAAACAGGTCGGTGTCAGCACTTTCTCTTGTTTTGCTATAACGCCACATGATAACGCCTTCGAAAGTGGTTTGTTGCAGATGCGTCATGCTCGGTTTAATTAACCCTTTCCCTCATGTAGACACTTTTTCACGCCTCTGCAGCAGACGGCTTTTTTGAAAACATAGTGACAAAAGAAGAAATTGCACAAAACGTGCAATTTCTCCTTTTGCCACAATTATAGAGACTTTCTATTTTTTGTCAAAATATGTTCAAAGTCGTCTGCTACATAAGTGTCATATGAGTGAAAGTGTTTTTACTCATTGATACTCAAGTAACCGTATATTTTGAAAATAATATGGAAAAATCCCATCAGTGAATCGATTGTTTATTCTTTCCCGGATATGTGTTAACGTCTACATCCAAATGAACAGTTTCCAATTCAACTTGCAGACGTATTTTGACGCTTTTGCAGTAAACGACCTTCGCAAATATTGTGGCAATAGAGACATTTATCACGATGAGCTATTTCTTCATTTGTGACACTATTTTTAACTCGATTCTAAAATATATACTTTCGTTAAAGAGAGTTTGAACACTTTTGTCTAGAATGTTTTCAAAGTCTACAACTGGAAACGTGTTGTATGTGGGCAAGGATTAAAATAACTCTTTTTTTTTATCACATTAAACCCTCCCTTTGAATGTCAAAATCCCATTACATAAATATCATACACTACGGGTTTGGTTTCCAGTCTTAGGCTACATGTAAGTCTTTGTTTCAATTAACGTGAGTCATTTATTCGCCAAAACCGTCAAATGTCATGTATATCTTTTACGAAATACGTCTCATAAATCACTTCATGTGATAAATATAATATCTCATTCGTGTTTATTAATTATCACGTTTCACAAACTCGTTAACTAAGATGAATATGACGCTCGTTGCATATCATTTTGGTAAACTTGTTTATTAAAATATGACAAAAATACGCGAAAGAAAAAAGTTATCTTTTGTTAAGATTCCGATGTATGTGTACTTCCCTTTCTTTAGATATTTGTGACAATATGATTTAATGAATCAATCAATAGCAATAATAAATAAGTCAACAATAACACTCATGTGTTGCATTAACAATGAAAAATGAGCAGAAATGTTTGGACATTCAATCAGTTTTTCATTTAGATATATTTTTTTCATTATATTTTAGAATAGTTTAAGTATGCTTAGTTGTTTAGATACCATGGCTATAGTATATCCACAACTACAATAACTACCATTTAAGTTACCCTTTCTATGATATTGTCTTTATTCGATGTCTTTCCATAGACGAATTTGAAAAACATTCCTGTAAAAGGAGAATTATCTCATTGTTAGCAAATCCTCCTTTTCCTATGACGTATTCAAATATATATGAATATTTTGGTCTGCAACGTTATCACTGTAGACCCATGTATACAATAAATATCATGCAATTCTTTAAAAAATACTCATAAATGAAAACATGTTGAATGTCCATTACAAAGTTTAATAATAAGGACTTGCTAAGCATAAAGCATAATAAAAAAATCGAAAAAAAAGATGATAAAAGATTCTAAGTCTACTTGCTTTTAGTTAAACATAACATATTAGCTCTGTCATATTTACATGACGATTTGCATCCTTAAAGAGAGACATGTAAATCTTCTATCAACAGTATGTGGCATGGTATACTTTGAGAGGTAATTTTATCGGCTAAAAGAAGTGACCCTGCTCCATATCTCTTGAAAGCGCTTTTACAATAGATCTTTTTAATGAATAATTCCTTGCTTACAGATTCTTCAACAATTAAAAACATTTTTAACCATCCCCTCACGCAGAAGAGTTTTGAATACATTGTCGGCAGAGAAAAAATCGCTAATCATTTACAATAACTCAATTTGCAACAATTCAGATAACAAATTATACTTTACATCTTAACGAGTTTCCATAATTTAGCCTAGATGTATTCAAATTCGTCTTCTGCAGATTTGTTGTTAGTGGGATTGGATTAAATGACACTCTAGCTGTTTCTGATAGTGACCGTGTTTTCAACTCAACTAGTTCACTGTAAACGTCAAAGCACTGCTAACTCATACACACATATTGTTGAAAGAAAAACATACTTATACAGAATAAAATTCATCTTTTGCAAAACATATTAACTGACAAACGATTTAAGCTTTGCAATTCAGAAAACCCACTGTATTAATAATTATGATAAATTGCTCCTGTCTTTATTATAACCTATGCAATGAACTTAAACACTATTCAATGTTAATTTATTCTATACTCTACATTATGTTCTTCTGGTGTTTTACATGAGGATGCATACATATCAATACATACATCATGAATTAGACTGAAGGTTGAAGATACTGAACTACAGATGGAGATCAAAATCTTGAAATGTTGAAACTTCTGCAAATATTGCTAATAGTGACAACAAAGTAAGTAATAAGTAGTTCAAGTTTCAACATTATTTCGGGAGTAAATTTTGAAAATTCATGTCTACCCAGTTAAATCGAAGCAAAAACGTACCATCAATATTAAGATTTGTATGGTACTGGAAACTGAAATTATAACTCTAATGTTTATTCAAGAATTATGATTCCGTATTTCAAGACAACTTTTGAAGGTTTTTTAATCTTTGACTATAGTAATTATTTTCTGGAGTTCAGCACCTTTATACCCAGAGTGTTTGATAACTCTATGATGTTGGTACTCAGAGTGAAATGACAACAAACCAATTTTCTAGATACAAGACTAATTTGAAATCTCTGCACTAGAAAATAAATTGAAACCATTGTTGGAAACGGGAGAGATACAATGAAAGGGAAAGCTTTCTTCTACCCCCACAATGTTTTCAACTCTGTTCCAAAGTTATACGGTCAATTAACAAGATGTTACATTAAAACTAGCATCAGATAACTTGAACATCTTATAAATTGTCATACGAGTTGATTGGCTAATGATAGTGTTAGATTTTAATACGGCCCTCTTATCAATACATCTTTATCTTAACTTAACAATTAAACAAAAGGTGTTCAGATGCTAGAATAACAAGTCAACAAAAACAACCATTTGAAAGACTCTGGTAAGGTTTAACATTTGAAATCACGGTGTCATAGAAAAAAAAAAGAAACATAAAAATCATATATATGTACAAAACTTAAACGTATTCCTCAACTGAGACAAGTCGTCTGACTCCAAAGATGATGTATGTAACACGCTAACACGTCAACTCTTTCAGCGCCAAAGATGATGTATGTAACACACTAACACGTGTCAACTCTTTCAGCGCCAAATGTAATATTGAGGTTGTTGCAAACAATTCTGATTCAGGGGAGTCAGCTCGTAACGAGGTGCCTCAGCTGACATCAGCACGATTCGCCTTTTAATTATCAAAATAGTCCAAACTTTAATTACATGAAAAATGGAGAGACCCGATTTTGAGCATGGAAGAGTCTAATTTAAGCAATTCGGCACTGAAAGAGTTCAAACATTTCTCACAAATATGCAAAATTCGAAAAAATGTTTTCCTAATCAAGTAATCACTACCTACTAGGTATTATGAAGAAACAAAGTTCATGTCAAAATCAATCACTAATCGACAAATAGGCTACGTAATATACAAACTTGAACAAACAATTTGCTTACTGGAGTACGAACAGTGTGTCATCTTTCACGGAATATCTGATCGTTTAATCAGTCTTCTAAACATTTTGAATTCAATTTTAATGAAATAAAAACAATTGCCTTTTCTTAAGCAAATAATTCAAGCACAGAGTGCATCTACAGCAGCCGAGTTGAATTACATACAAGGAAATACGAGACTATTTCTCTTCAATGAACATACGACTTGAGAATAAAATAGAAAACATTGTTTTCAAAAGTTTTCTGCTTCAACCATATTATAAAAGCGTGAAAGCGTTTGCATGTTGAACAAAGCTAACACAATTGTATTTGTTTTTCCCAAACGAGGTTGTATTAAACAAAAACATGTTTAACTAAGGATGTAGATAAGCTCGACGTTTCTGGTTTAACGAAGCCAAACTCTCTATTTGTGTAATTTCAAAATATAGGTCTACATAATGAATCAAGTAGTTTGATTTGAAAGTTGATGCTATACTATGGTATGATAACAATGGTCTAATTGTTCTATAGTTTTTTGTTCAGCTGACTGTTCTGTTCGCCAATCAATAACACCGTTTACAAGACAAGCAACATATGTACATTTGTACATCATCGTAAATTGTGTAACTTGAGTACGTTTTATGTACAATAATATAAGGTCAACAGTTATAAATTTAAACAAAATAATAACAAAAGAATATACAAAAAAAAGAGAAAAGAAATAAGGTAAAACATTGAATATATCTTTATTTATTTTGTTTCTAACATCTACAAAATACTTGTATGTATCCATCGGCTAACGTAAATATTATTAATTATTAATATTTAGACTAACACTTTCCCAGATTGATATACAACAAATCCGCAGCAGAGAGCATTGATGACATTTAGTCAAACATATATATGGACTCTCTATACATGAAAGAACAATTAACGTTTGTAGTTGGAACAAAATGTGGCAAATTCATTATGAACAATTTATCCTTTTGCAACAATGTTTTTCAAATGACATGTGTTGCAAAGGCACCAGAAAGCGTCTACATGTGGGAAATTGTCAACATGTCTATGTTGCACAACAAATCAGTGCACATTGTATTAACCCTTTCCCTCCTGCGACAATTCTGTAGCAGACGACTTTGAACATATTTTGTCAAAAAATAGAAAATCTCTATAATTGAATGGTTAACCTATGACTGACAATGGAAAACATTATGGCGAAAGCAGAAATTGCACGTTTTGTGCAATTTCTTCTTTTGTCACTATGTTTTCAAAAAGCCGTTTGCTGCAGTGCGACCAGTTTGTGATTGGTTATTTCTAGAAAGTGTAAGGTACTTTAGTTTATTTGTTGTATATGTATAAGTGACGTTTCAACAGCTTCAATTTAAATAAAATAGTTGTAAACGTGTTAGCAACTAAATGTTTGTACTTTTAAATGTTTATCTTGATCTAAAACTCAAATTATAGTTCAAATATAAATGAAATGCAATGAATCCATACACATAAAACATTTCAGATCTTGAGTGATATCTGACAAAAACAAATAAAACTTACACATCTTTTTTTTTTAACTTTTACAATGCAATGCTTGTGTACATACAGGCTGAAATAACATATTGCATATTTACACAATTTTTGATAATAATACTTTTGACACACGAGTAACAATAAACTCTCCACCCATAAATGTATGAAAAAATGTTTGAAAATACAATGTGGTAAAAGTTGATTTATTCATGAAAAACAACCGTTACCTAAGATCAAAAGTTTATCTCATTCAAACGTTTACTATTATCTGATGAGAAACATATATTCTATCATATATATCATTGTATCCGTCCCTAGAATGAAACATATATTCTATCATATATATCATTGTATCCGTCCCTAGAATTCGAAATGTGTTAAATAAAATAAAATTATTCGGTGATGTAATACATTTTCACCATTGTCGAGTGAACACCACTTCCTGCATCAGACAGTAACCGAGTTAAGTTATATTGATATCAAAGAATCCACATTTATCCTTTGATAGGAGACTTTGAAAAGTCGACATTCGAAGCATTTTAAGATATGGTCAAATGACTCTGAATAGATAATATTTCAATTTACCTGTGTTTCCATGTGATTTTATCATTGTTGGTGTTTTTACCTTGATATTTTGGTCCAGAAGGAAATACATTGGTAGCCTATAATTGACTAAAACTACCTACCGGCAGGTGAGTTACATCGATTTTAGACTTGTTTGCGAAAATACGGAGTTGTAAACAATTGGTGAGTCATTTCTAGACTTATTTATCAGGAGGTGCATCTAAGTCTATATAACATATAGACGGAAG
>JAUELF010264224.1:0-11179 GCA_031471495.1 Clinocardium nuttallii | reverse complement strand
CTACAATGTGCAGTGGGTAGAGCGTCTACAATGTGCAGTGGGTAGAGCGTCTACAATGTGCAGTGGGTAGAGCGTCTTCAATGTGCAGTGGGTAGAGCGTCTACAATGTGCAGTGGGTCGAGCGTCTACAATGCGCAATGGGTAGAGCGTCTGCCTCGGATTGAGATATATATGTGTTCAATTTCCGATTGAGTCATACCAAATACTTGACTAATTGTAGACATGGCTACCCTACTTTAGTTTCATAATGATAATGTCACTCTGGATCGGATGTTCACCTATCTAATAATGCTTAATTGAAAGTATGAAGATGTGAAAGGATAAATATTATTTTTTCTCTTTATTTCGGAAAATTCATTGACTTTTGTTATTGTTAATATAAATTGTTATAACACTTTTAGTTTAAAACATTAAAGTATATTGTATTGTATTGTTTTATATTTGGTATCAATCAAAATAGATCCTCCAAACGTGCAGATCATCTACAACAACTCGGTCAATAGAAATGTAATATCGGGGACAGTAGACTGTTTTATCACTGGAAATCCTCTGCAGTTTTACGCGTGGTCGAGAAACGGGGAGATGATCCAAAGTGATGGCAACTATACGATAACTGAGTGTAACACCGGAGATTCTTCACTCAAGTACAGTCTCATCATAAATAATCCGAATAATGTCGAAGGCCATAGTTTTACCTGTGAAGCAATCAATACGCATGGGCGTGCGGTAGCAACCGTTAAACTACCAGGTGCGTATCATTAGTGTCGTCTGTGTGTTCGGTATTTACGCCGATTTTAAAAGTGCTAAGTTATGATACGACGTAGTATGGAGGTTATACCTACTATGTGTTATTGTACATTTATGTATGGTGCTGTGTGACATATTTCATTTTAAGTTGTTTGTTGATGGCAAAGGGAATGATTTTTATGCCGATATCTTAAGTTGTCAACTTGTGCATTTATATTGACACCAGTCAATCAGTCGTAATGATAACGCGACAACCCTGAGCGCATAGGACGGAAATCCGTGTTAACCATATTTGGTATTACTGACCGGGGGTCTAGTCAGCAACCCAAGGCAGATGCTCTATAGGCACACCTACGAGGCAGTGCATCCTTGTTAAGTCGGTGCCGCAATATATGGTCTGACCAGGATCTTCACTAGTTAACCCTTTCCCATACATATACTTGAACAATAGTAGTAATGGCTTCCTTCCTTCGCGCTCCTTCGCGCTCCGGGTTGCGGGTTTAGCATTACGACTGACTGACTAGTGTCAGGATATATCGATTAGTAGTACTGGTAACATACCTAGTAAATGCCGTGATATAACTGAACACGTGTTGGAAGCGGAGAAAAACAAACACAAACCAATAAATTAATCAACCAAATCAAGATTTTCTATATATTGGACTTTATCTTTTCAAAGTCATCTGCTACAGATTTGCTGTATGTGGAAAGGATTAAAAGAAACATTACTTAAGCGTAAGGTAAAGGCGACTTTATAACAATGCAATTTGAACGGCTATTGTCTCTAAAGTCAAGATTGTAATGACGAATATCATTTTTTTTTAATATATCCTGAATATATACTCGAATATAAGAACAAAGTTCATTAAAGCTTATTACTGATTTAAGCAACGTATTGCTTAATTACTTGACGTTATATCAAACTGTTATTGAACTTGGCTACATACGAGTATGTACGTAAAATAATACATTATAATACATTTGCCCAAAAGATAAATTAAGTTTATGTATTTAGAAATGTTTTTAACGTGTAATAGACAGTGAAATACCCTTTATGTGTTAGTTCCTCTAATTTAAATATCAATTTTGTATATTGTTACTATTCCGCCATTTTCATTCGTTATACATTTGTTTAGCCGTTTGATTGGTCCTAATTGTAAGAACACCATAATTGGAAAATCATAAATAGTTGCAAAATAGTATTTGCCATATGCCGAGTTGAAATGTCTACAACTGTTTAACTTGTTTAATTAATAAAGATAGATAGATAGATATTATTAACGTATACATATACATGCATCTTGTAATACAAACGCATAAGTACATAATGTCAAGGTCATTTAAAAACGAAAAGAGAAGAAAGTTGTTTTTGGGCGTAAACTGCTATGATTTGAACTTCGCTAAAATAGTGTAAGAGGAGAATGAGACGTGTATCTACTTCGTTGATTGATCGGTCAAACTGGTGTTTAAGAGAATCATATATAACTGAAATATAGACTGTAATAAAACAAAAAAATAAGATTAAAAACAAATATTGGGAATGATTTCTATATATATTTTGGCAAGAAAAGCCTAACATTCTTCAAAAATACTATTTCCAACTTCACTGTTTAATAAATATTTGTTTATTTTCAGAGTTGACGATTACAAGCGTTACAACTGATGGACCCCAACGAACGATCACAGTGGAACGGAATGTCCAAAGTAAGGAATGATTCATTTCACTATATGCTCCAAGTTCTGATTTGTTTAAAAGCTATAGATATAAATACTATGTTAATCAAATAGTTACTTTACAACAATTAATGAACAGCATAAGGACAATAGAAAAATGCAGACCTTTTTGTAACTTCTCACATCGACATAAAAAAAAATACAACATAATATAAATGTGACGTTCTATACAGCACCATGCAAAATTTAACAACAAAATAAAACCATGTTAAACGTAATTGGAACAGCCAACATATCATGGACCATTTAAAGGAAATAACATTAGTGAGATAAATGTGTAAAAATACCATAAAGATGAATAAGTAAATAATTAAAGGTGTTGGTTCTTTAAGAAAGGATGTTTACTGATATTTATTTCAAATACACTTTATATGTAGAATTCAATAATGAATATTAATGCACGCCTAGGTATGCCGTGGTCGCTCCAAAGTGTTAAGCAAGGGTCTCGTAAGAGCCAATTGCTATAGAAGGCTTAATCCGAAGAGACTCATCATTTTGAGACTGGAATCTAGACCAGTGTTTTACAATATTGGCATCGAATTACTCCACATCTTTCTATATCGTCTCTCCGTTTCTGAACACCATCTCGATTTCAGAGAGATGTCTTGGTAGTTGCATATCGTATATATTGTCAATGGAAGTGGATGATCTATAGAATATTTCTTAAAAACGAACAGCCAAATTGATCCTGTCTAAAATTCAAAATGCAATAACTTGTTGACATATGAAGCCGAAAAATGGATCTGATTCGACATCACTTACCTAAAAGAAAGAACTCGTAAGTAGTTAAATGTTAAACAATATGAATTGCTCGATTAAAAAATAAAAGGTATTTCTACGCTTTCAACATTCAATGATATTCCTAAATATTGTTAATCGATTGAAGTAAGGCAGCTTTTCGATTCAGACCCAAAAACAAACCAGATAATCGAGTCCCAATGATAACATAAATACTCAAAAATTAAAATTATTGAAATGATAATGAAATAAATAGTTTTCAGCGGTAAAGTTATTCAGGAATCTAAGTACTTTATAAGCCCATGGATTGCCTGCGTATTAATATTTGAAATTTGCATAAACTAGAACAGATGAAAAGAAAATGATTTTTGTCTTCAATATCTCTTTTATGACGAAAAGTACACGGTTGTCGGTTATACTCAACATAATGACCTGCATCCTTTAATCACAGGCGTCCGAATTTATATTACAGCCAAAAATGCGGAAAATACCAATTACCTCGTTAAATTTAAATTTATCAAAAAGCCTCTCAATATTGTCTATACGCTATGAATACATGATCGTAAATGATAATTTGGGGAATCCCGCACGTGTTACTATAAATAGCCCCTCTATACGTCCATATAGTGTTATAATAATGACAAGGAGTACAACGGTGTTTTACTCCCTTGCTCGATTCGGGCAATAATTCCCGCAGAAAGACGTCTGAACCGACCCGTTCTCAGGTAGAGAAAGGTTCATAATTGATGTTTCTCCTAATCAACCACATCAAAATTTGCCAACCGACCAAAACGCCGACGTTTTTAAGCTAAATGTTTATTATTTTAGGAAATTTGCTTCATTCACGACCGCCGCAATTAGACTTTAACAATGGAAGTGAATTGCTGCCCTCCTTAGCGCTCAGGGTTATGGGATTAGCATCATGACTCCTGGCTGGTGTAAGGATAATTGGACCAGTAACTTACCCAGGAAACGCCTTGATATAACTGAAAAAGTGTTGAAAGCTGCGTAAAATACAAAACAATCTGCAACCGCATGTATATCGACACTTTGTGTTGCAATTTCCGGCTCCATTGGCTCAAATACCAACACAATTATACATTTATAGTGTTTATTTACCACTTAACGTTTTATTTGGTAATTCTATATCAAAATGGTATTTACACGAGAGATTTTTTGTATTAAGTGCTTTAATGCAGCGAATATGTAAAGTGAGGACTTTGCCAGAATGGTTCTCAAATGTCGTTTGTTGCAGATGCGTCAGAAAGCATCTTTATTTGCGAACGGGTAAATAGGTATATTCAAGTCACTCAGAAATCGACCTCAACGACATCGCGTACTGCGAAGAGCCCGGAAGCATTCGGCTCCAAACAGTCTTGTGATCGTAGGTTTCATTGATTGCAATACCGTGGAAAGTCGGGGAGTATTCAGATTATGGCTGTAACGAATACACTAGGTGGCGAATACGAAACGTATCACGAATACAGAGTGACGAATACGAATATTTATTCACGAATATATCATATATTTAAAAACATGAAAACCCAAAAGTAATCATAATTTTGATTTTAGAAAGTATAATGATTGACTAGTAAGTTTTGTTACTCTTCTGACAAATAAAATTCAACTAGAACAGTATAAAAGTTAATAACGTATTAGACTTTTTGTCCAAAGACGACATGCTTGTGATCCTCAAAGGAATATGAATGTATTTACTTCAAGTACCTTCATTTTAAAAGAGAGGTAATTCCAAAACAGCTAACATATTTCCCCGGAGGTTCAATATTTTCAATTTCCACGGGGTTCCCCATTTTTGTTTACAGGATTATATTCGTGAATATTCGAATATGAGTGAAGCGAATAACGATAACGATTCGGACAGGCCTGTATCCGATTGATTCGAATATGCGAATGTATCGTTACAGTCCTAGTAATTAGATTGTTGGATTCGGCTAGCACCACTATAACACCTTTTTTGTTATGAAGGTCTGAATACACACATGTTATCGTTTCAAGAGAAGCATTTACGCAATTAAACATTCTATTTCAACAGATGAAGTAACATTTGTCTTAGAAGGTCATCCAGCCATCCCCGCCGTTATAGAAAATACACCAATCACATTATTCTGTGATGCACGAGGAGCAAGAAACGTTAGCTGGACTTGGAAAAGGAAAGGCAAGAATATCCCGCAACACAAAAGACGGTATTCGATTAAATCAACAACAACTGGTTCCGCTTTAAGAATACAACCAACAATGAGCAAAAGGGATAATGGTTTCACGTTTACATGTATTGGCAATGATGGGCAGCTTGACAGACGGGTGTCATTTAACCTAACTGTTTATAAAGGTATTCAAGTGTTGTTCTTGACAGACATTCCTGATCTTATTCACAAATATTAACATTCATTCATTCATTCATATATTTTGGCAATCAGCAGTATGTTTGCCTTTCGCCATTTACAAAACAACATAATATATTAAGACATACAATTACATACACATAGTAAAATATCAACGTTTATATACATTAAGAAACCGCAATATCATCAAGGGTATTTTTTCTGATTAAAATAGCTTCCTTGATATATAATATATCAAGTAAGAGTGTCGAGTTTCTGTGTGTGTGTGTTAAAGACATTATTGCTATGAACTCTTGCATTATGACAGATATAAACTTAGGTGCATTGTATGAAACATAAACATATATTGGTTCATCCTTTCTCTTGTATAGAAACCATTGATGTTGATAGTATTGGATTACCTAAAATTAAAGTTCATCCGAAAGTAAGAGCAGTAGAACTAGGCAGGACGGCTTCACTAGCATGCGAAGTCGATTCGTCAAAGGCACCAGAGTCGTTACGCGTCTTTTGGTTAAAAGATGAGGTCCCAACCATTCCAGACGGTGATAGAATATCACAGGACATAAAAGGTAAGTTGGACTTTACGGGTCGTTGGTAGTTATGAGCCGTCCCGCGAGAAAATATACATTATTCCATCAGCGAAATGTATCAACCCACAACAGCCTGCGCAGTCCACGCAATCTGATCCGGGCTGACACATTCCGTCTCAGGGGGATAGAGGTATAAAGTAATTATTCCTGAAACAGAAAATCCATATGAGGCGAAAGGTGTATATCCAGGTAATCCTGCGCGACATGCTTAGGCTGATCTTGATCAGGTAATCCTTTCCTGCATACAACTTATCTGCAGCATACGACTTAAACAGTATGTTGACTTAACTATGGAAACTGTTTGTAACTGATATAATTATTATTGAAAAGAGTTTGTATTTGCCACAATGTTTTCAGTTGGCGTCTGCTGCAGAGGTATCAGAAAGCGTCTGTATGTAAGAAAGGGTTTAAGTGATCTCCCACAGGATTCATAGAGATAGAACGCATACTTATAGTTAACACTTAACCCAATTTTGCAAAGTCTGCAACTTAACAAGTACAAACAGATAAGGTTCTAGATAAGAAGGAAGCACGGTGGAGTGAAAGCGTCTTAGGACGAAATTTCCTTGATTTCCTGGTTATTCCGAATCGGATAGGAACCAGTATTTATGAAATTATCGCAAACCTGATAACATTAATTAATTACTTAGTACATTGGAACATACCTTTTCTTAAATCATTGCAACTGTTAATTAATAGCAGATAAATTTACGTTTCAGTTTATCGTAATAATAACTACTAAAAGCAGTGCTTCATTTTTCGTCCAACAGGATATTGTGTGAAATTTAATGTCTAAGTAGCAAACATTGCATATTGCAGGAGAGACGGCTCGACACGCTCCCTCTCACCATTGTTTTCAAAAAACATTTAATTGCCTTTGGCAGCAAAGGAGTTAGTCCGCACAACAATGAGGTGAACCTTAAATAGCATTTAGATGAAGAATTAATATTACAATCCTGCTTCATCCGGATGCTTTCTGGAGATTTAGGCATTATAATTAAATGCATTTAGTCGTTAGAAAATATAGTTGAATACATTTAAAATAGGATATTGTTATTCTGTGATTTCAATATTTCGATGATTGATGACTATGGAATTCATATACATGTATATACATATATATATATATATACGTCTGTATTATTGAAAGCAATTATTCTTCCTTGATAAGTTAATTATCATACACAAAGAATAGTGGATAACTGAAAAAGCAGAAAGGTAATATCTTGACCTAACTAAAAGAGGACAGTTATGGAGTTTTGTTTTTGTTCTATTGGGGTTTTCAACGTTATTTTAGTCAAATCAAGGCGCTAGTTCATTTGTTCATAATCCCGGGGTAATGCTAAGCTAGGAAATGTGCCTTGCCCAAGGTCATTTGATGAATATTGACTTTAAATTATATTCAACTAGTATTATTATTGAGAATACATTTAGTACAAACAAAGTAATTATGGGATACTAATACTTCGTTTATTATATTTTGTGATTGCCCAAAATTTGGCTGCGGCTTGAAATAAAAGCATAACAATTAGGCTGCCTAATTATATCATGGCAAGCCTGAAATGTAAAATTAAATAATCAAACATGTGTTATCCAAACCTCACCTTGGGATACAGTGGCAAGCCCCGGACAGCACACATGTTAATACAGCCATGGTATAAAGTGGCAAGTCCATGTATATGTACAAGTTATCAGATCTCCCTGGGATACAGTGGCAAGTCTATATAAATATAGCAAATTAAGATCAATACAAGTTATCAGACCTCCCTGGGATACAGTGGCAAGTCTATATAAATATAGCAAATTAAGATCATTACAAGTTATCAGACCTTCCTGGGATACAGTGACATGTATATAACAACATATTAATTCAAGATCAATACATATATACACACTTGTCACAGATGAAGCTTTTGCTGCACGCCATACGAACCGGCCATCATTAACAAATGCCAGGACGCCGCAAATGAAATAAGCACAGCAAAGGCATTAACAAGCCGCAGTCCTGGAAAGAACATATGATTAAACTTAAATCATTTTTTTTGTCTCCAAATTTATGTTGCCTACACGCAACTGATTTGTCGTTTCACATCTAAATTGTAACTAAAATGAACAATTAATACATTCAACCTTGATACTTTAATGTTCAAGTGCCTGTCGCTTATTGTGTATCACAATTCCTTCAAATCAAGCAGCCAGCCGATTTTAAAATAGCTCATAACCTGTATCTGACAAGTGTAGACCATCATTTCCGAAAACCCCGGAGAATTGAATTGTAAATGTGGACGATTTATGTTATGGCCGCCATAATTTAAATCTTAGCTACTGGAAAATGCCTTGATAGAACTGACATTACTTGTTGGACAGACTGACTTATCTGCCTTACTTGACTTAAAGGGGACCCTCACATGGTGGCCTTATAGCTAAATAATCACATACACATTGAAGTGGACAGGGACCGCCATCAACAGAGTTAATTCTTAATGTTTGAATAACACCTAGTTGATCTGTCTTTATCGAAAGGTAACTTTACCTATTTTTAACAATTAAATCACTAAATCTCACAATTTGATCAATACAACAACGTGGTGTTAATGTCAATTCTCAAACCCGGAAAAACCCGTAGAAGGCTCAAACATAGGCCATAGCAAATAACTTTGATTCATATAAGTTATGACAAGCCAGGGGTAGCTAACCGTCTAATTTGGTAAGTAATGTTTCAAAACTGAAAACCTGAACCACCAAAACGTTTCTGGCCTGTCCGGAAAAAATGTGCATTTAATTAATTAAATCTTGAGAGCAATTATGATTAGCTGATGTAAATATGCTCATGTAGATCAGAATAAAATATGTCCAGCTTTCAATATCTAAATTATCCCTTTTCAAGGATTGTTGAAGAATGATCTGACCATTAGCATTGAGAGACAAACCCATGTTGCCTTAGTTCTGATCAATTGTAGGTTTCAGTAATATAATATCAAATAACAACGTAAGCACTTATTTTCTGCCTCAAACTATGCAACACATGCCCCCCCCCCCCACACACACAGAAGATGAGAGGGTCAAACAGTGTACATATAGTGTCAATACCTGTTGATGTTGGCACAGTTAATAACTGTGGTGACATTAGTGCACCGGCTCGAGCATCAGCCTGCAGCAAATTAATTGCATCGATATCTTCGCGAACATCAGACTGAACTGGAGGCTCATTGTCACAGGATCTTTCCACCGCTTAGCTGACTGCTTCCCCTTCAAGCTCCCCCTGGTCTTTGTCTTTGGGCCCATGTTGTTGATTTGAAATCTAGTTCAGTTGACAGTCAAATATCACAAAAAGTATGCAAATTGAAAGTAAATAAAAACAAATAATCATATATATATCAAATTTAAGACAGACGAAACAATGAATATATCCGTTATTATGATATTGAGAGTCAATTTCAAATAAATATTGTTTTTTAAATCATAAGACTGCAATAACTGTTAGTAATTAGACAAGAAAACATCATTAATTTCGAAAAGAAAAACAGCTTTGAAGATAAAAATATAGACAATTCGGAAGGATTTTGGATTTGATGACCCAATAGCAATGCAATCAAAAGCAACGCTTAATGTTGTTAAGCTGATGTTTTCAAGAGGTAAGATTATCGTCTCATCAAATGCTAAAGTTTAGATTATGTGGCTTCTTCGTGTAAGAAAACATCTTTGCAATAAGGAAAGTGTTCTAAATACAAACAATCGTCGAACAGAATGAATGCTAAGGAGAAATCCCTCGGTAGACATTTTGATGGCTATTTTCAGGTCACCTGGTGATCAGAAACTCCACCATTGATGACGGCGGAAAGTACGAATGTGTAGCGGAGAACCGTTTCGGTACAGTGTATTCCTACGCTGCTTCGTTGTATGTTAGGGGTAAATACATATTGTTTATACAAGCTCTTGGAGCGAAACATTCTTAAGGCGAAATATACTGGATCCGCTTATTCCATATGCGGATGCATAACAACACATGTGTAATAGACGACTTTTAAAACATTGTGGCAAAAGGAGAAATGTCTCATGGTGATCTGATTATTATACTTTAGTTTATAGCAATTTCAATATAGATATATTTGCATGGATGTTCCAAAATCTTCTGTTGTCGAGCTAATTAATACATGTATTACTTGAGTTATTGAAGTTCATGACATATTAAACAAATGTGAGGCATGTATGAAAATCGAGAGCCCAGTAAACAAAATCATAAATTACGTTACTATTTTCTGCGAAGTTCTTTAAAAGCACAGGGAGAATTAACCAGAAAAGATCACCCTGAGCCGACCGTTCAGGTGATTAGAAAGATAACCCACCCTGTAGCACGTTAACACATCATGGACAGTTTATATGTACAGAAAGTGGATTTTGTATCATAATCTTGGTTAGAAATTGGTTATCAATAGCCATTTCTTGTTTAACCTCGTCTGCTGCAGAAGCATCTACATGTGGGAACATGAGATTAAATTATTACTTATCGTAACATTAAATATCAAATATAAAATAACATTAATTAAAAATAGCATTATAAATTGTCAGAACCAATACAGCTTCTTACGTCTTTATCTATTTATAGAATGAAACAATACACACTACACGGTTTACGTATTTATATATTGGAAATTTGCATAAAGCGCATGCGGCAAACCTCGGCCGATTGCGTAACCCTGCATCGTATATGTAGTCTACCGAGATGTTCCGAATGCAATAAACTAAATTTAATGCTATATTCTACCCGTGTGATTTTCCTAGTCTTCAGACGAGACTTTCCATACCCTGTGTAAACAGGCTAGCGTATCTCCATATAAAGCGCTCCTAATGCATGACGACTAAGCAGGTTAAACCGCTCTAGTTATTTTTTCAAAACATGTTGAATTTTCCTTAAAAAAGCTTTGTTTGCTTGTTTGTTTGTTTGTTTGGAGTTTAACGCCGTTTTAACAGCTTTGGTCTTATCACGGCGGTCAGTGCACCTACCCA
>JAUELF010264202.1:0-11180 GCA_031471495.1 Clinocardium nuttallii | reverse complement strand
CCAGCCAGATCCGCCCATGCATGACTGGGTTATGGCCCTTGAAATTGTCAAAATTGCTATAAAAGAGCTTGTTAACAAAATACAGTCTTTATTTTTTATTGTATCTCAATCAAACTTATACAGTCGTTAGATATCCATGAGAGCTTGGTTCCTTTCTTAAACCAGCCAGATCCGCCCATGCATGACTGAATTATAGCCCTTGAAATTGCCAAAATTGCTATAATAGAGCTTGTTAACAAAATTGTAACAGTCTTTTTTTTTATTGTATCTCAATCCAACTTATACAGTAGTTAAAAATCCTTGAAAGCTTGGTTCCTTTCGAAAACCAGCCAGATCTGCCTATGCATGACTGGATTACGGGGGGATATTGATGTGGTATTCTCGAACATATGGAATTCAGCAATAGTTTATATCGTTTGGTCTCGTTCTTCCATTGGTTCCCGTGGCAACAATTAATTTGATGTATTACTAAATAATAAACCACTATGACATCGAAAGAATAAATTATTTTAATGATGCATGTAGTAATACCAGACTTGTTCACGTGTTAACATTTCGGATATGCTTTTCTGGACACCCTGCATGTCTTGAGTCATGCATTATATTCATTCATAGTTTTAATTAATATCCTGATCAGCCTGCTTATCCTAGCAGTCTGATCTCGATCTGCACCGTTCGTTTATTAATCGCAGAGGGGTTCAAATACATATCTGTAAAGCTGTATTCATTTCATTCGTTAACATGAATGTGAGGTCAGGTATTTTTCCTTATGTGCAAATATTCGTTACGGTTGCTTTTACCGGATCACAGCGTATGTCATGGTTTAATTCCACGGTAAGTGAGTATGATTATTCTTAAAACTCGAGAAAAGACCGACGATGGTGACTAGTGGTGATACATTTCTCCTTTTGCCTCAATGTTTTCAACTCTATTCAATAATCATACGCTCATTTATTGAGATGTTATCGTATGTTGAGAGTCTCCTGCTGCAGACGTGTCTCACGTGGGAAAGGCTTAATGCGTTGAGCAATAATTAAAGCAGTTACGGCAAGTGTTGAACCATATCTTTCTGGACAAAACGCCTAAGCCAGGACGATAACAAAAATCGAACTAAATAATGAATTACACGCTATAAATATATAATCGGAATAACGAGATTAAAATGTAATCAAGTTGGTAAAGGGTCTTAAGGAATACAGTTGATGTCTAATACTAATAACAACATGTTGGGGTTTTTTATTTAAAAAATATGTTTTAATAAAATCATCTGAAAATATAAGAAAGATCATCATAAAACACCTTTTAAGTAAAAACAAATCTCTGATTAAGTACTGCAAAATAAGTGTTCAACTCCTTTATATAGGTGTATATTTAAAACATTCACATGAATCTGAATTATTGGTATAACAATGCATTTATTAATTAAAAATCATGATATACAGTAGAATGGTTAAAATGTATGATTGTAAATTAGAAAGGGAATGTTGAATAACAAATAAAAAGGTATGCTGTCACACTAAAACAATATGGAACTAGATTGTTTTTGTAAAAAAACACATGCCTCCCCATTGCAGTTTGTCATTTGACCTTCAAGCGTGACCTTGAAAATCCTTCAAGCCGTCTTGGAGATATGGAGCACACAAGAAATAAAGCCTCAAACCTTTGACCTTCAAGCGAGACCTTGACCTTGAGCCGGTATGGTCGAGACATAAGTTCTGCACATCGCCTTGATGAGGTGAACATTTGACCCAAATTTCATGAAAATCCTTCAAGCCGTCTTGGAGATAAGGAGTGGACACGATTTGGGACAGACGGACAGACAGACAGACATCAAGGACAAAAACAATATATCTGTATACAGGGGGAGACATAATGATAAGATGTGTAAGTAAGAGGCATGTATGGGCATATTGCTCCTTTTCCTGAATAAAATATATCTTTCTAGCCATAAAATTGATTATCATTATTATGCAACTATATTGCATAAATACAAAAAGCAAAGAACAAGACAGTTTGGTTCAATCATTTAAATAATCGATTCGAAGTATAATTACTTCCAATCTTACAGATCTGGTGACTGCCTTATACAGGTCGTCTGAAATTGGCATTTGCAATCAAAATGTCGAACTAAACAGGGGAGATAACACATACAAATACATGAGATAGGAAAGTAGTGATTGCCGAGTGATCCAATTGTATAGGATATTTACAGTGTCTATTCGAAGCGACCTGTTTTTCGATGTCGTCAGATGCAAACTTAAACCAACCATTGAATAGTTTGGACCTACATCGACCCTGTCTGAAACGGAGTTAATAAATATTGTCGGAAGAGAAGAATTGCTTTTATCTAGCAGTATCTGCTTTTCCACAATACATTTAAAAAGTCACAATTTATGTTATATGGACCCTCGGGATAAAACAATTCATCTTAGATAAGACAACAAGCAAGCATTGTACATAATAGTAACATTAAGAAGGCCAGGGATTTATTTTCGACCCCATTCGTAGTCATGTTTATACAACTATCTATATTCTCCTCATCCTCGTCATCCTGGTACCCAGTAAAATACCAGTCACCACATGTCGGGAACCCTTTTGGTGTAGGCGGCATGTCGCTTTTATCCCCGACCTGGATGATCAAGGCCATACCAATATCAGCATGGAACTGTATATGGCAATGGAAGAACCAGAAACCTGCAACATAGAAATGTTTATATGTAATGGTACTCAGCGTTAAACATGTAGCATATATACATATATTTATGTTTTCGTATACTCTGCGACGAAACTGTAACGTATATATATTTATGTTTCGTATACTCAGCGACAACATTGTAACGTAGAGATATTTATGTGTTCGTATACTCCGCGACAACACTGTAAAGTAGAGATATTTATGTGTTCGTATACTCAGCGACAACATTGTAACGTAGAGATATTTATGTTTTCGTATACCCAGCGACAACATTGTAACGTAGAGAAATTTATGTGTTCGTATACTCCGCGACAACACTGTAAAGTAGAGAAATTTATGTGTTCGTATACTCAGCGACAACATTGTAACGTAGAGAAATTTATGTGTTCGTATACTCCGCGACAACATTGTAAGGTAGGGAAATTTATGTGTTCGTATACTCAGCGACAACATTGTAACGTAGAGAAATTTATGCGTACGTGTTATCAGCTATAACAGTATAACAAAGAGCTGTTTATGTGTACGGGTTATCATCTATAACAGTATAACAAAGAGCTGTTTATGTGTACGGGTTATCAGCTATAACAGTATAACAAAGAGCTGTTTATGTGTACGGGTTATCAGCTATAACAGTATAACAAAGAGCTGTTTATGTATACGTATACTCACCACTAACCCTGTTAACACACACACACATATATATATATATGTGTGTATGGGTACACATCGATAACACTGAATCATTCATCTATGTATGTGTATGGGTACACATCGATAACACTGAAGCATAAATATGTGTATGGGTACACATCGATAACACTGAAGCATATATGTATGTATGGGTACACATCGATAACACTGAAGCATACATGTATGTATGTGTAAACATCGATAACACTGAAGCATACATGTATGTATGTGTAAACATCGATAACACTGGAGCATACATGTGTGTATGTGTAGACATCGATAACACTGAAGCATACATGTATGTATGTGTATGGGTACACATCGATAACACTGAAGCATACCTGTATGTATGTGTATGGGTACACATCGATAACACTGAGGCATACATGTATGTATGTGTATGTGTACACATCAATAACATTGAAGCATAGATGTATGTATGTGTATGGGTACACATCGATAACAATGAAGCATACATGTATGTATGTGTACATAAATTTATGTGTGCTTATACTCAACGATAGTAAAGGAAATATCGCCATTTGCCACAATGATTTCAATTCGTTTGCTTCAGAGGCGTCAGTAAGCGTCTATATGTGGGAAAGGATCAACCGGACTATATTCGCTGGAAGCAATCTCGTAAAGTTCAGTGACACGTGACATGGTCGAAGTTTAACTTACCAGGGTTGGTTGCATGGAAACGTAGTATCGAGTAACCGCCATCAGGAACTGTGACAGTATCCTTGGCCACAGCATGTGTAAGATTTCTGTGTAATTTACCCTCTGCATCGAGCCGCTTCACTTCTTCTTTAGAAGTCGATACATTTAACTAAAAAAAGAAAAACATTGATAATTAACTGTCACAGTGGACTCGAGGTATCTCGAGCATATGAGCCGAATGAAGAGAAAACGAACAATGTGGACTAAAACCCCTGACACACATAGCCTCGTTGCCACTTCGATTGCACGTCGTTATTAAATTTCCCAGAGCGCCGTGAGATCGCAGGAAAAAATGATATTTTTCAGGAAGATGGAGATGTCACGGCGTTCTCATGGCGTTCGACCGCGTTCATACGGAGTTCTAGTTGGCGATTGTCTGCGCTCTCATGGTGCTCTCACGGCGCTTCCACTGCGTGTTTCGAGTTGTCACGGCGCGCGCACTGCATGTGTACTGCGCTTTCACTGCGCTCACACTGCGGTGAGGGCGTGTTGTTTTGCTCTACCTATAAAAACGATATCTCCATCAGTTCTCCATTCTTCCATTTGCTCTCGAACAGATGATACCATGCAAACGCCGATTGACGCGGTAGAAGCGCATTGAGAGCGCAATGATCGCCGTGGCGGCTCCGTACAATCAATGCAAGAGCGCAGTTAGAAATATAAAATTCTTTGTAAGCGCCGTAGACGCGCCGTTTAAGCGCGGTAGAGATGCAGTGTCATCTCAGAGAACGCGGTACGATCGCCGTGCAATCGCCACCGATAAACATTGCGTTCGCACTGCGACCTCTATGCGCACCCGCGGCAATCCTATGGAGTTGTAGGAGACCTAACTGCGTTGCAACGGCGACCTCATGACGATCCCACTGCGCTCTTATCATAACGCCGAGCGATGACGTTCGTTTTGGGCATGCTCAAAGTGCGCGCCGTCGCTCGGCGTTCTATGCGATCCCACCGCGTTTACTGGCGATCCCACTGCGTTGCCGCGGCGATGCTTGCGATTTCACTGCGCGTAGATCGGCGTTCTGGATTTTTCTTGGTTGCCGTTGGAACGCGGCCCTAGTGTGACAGCCCTTTAAGCATGCCGCGCAGGCTAACCCGGACAGACATATTTCGCCTACTGTGAATTTTCTGTGTTAGAAATCATTACCCCCTGAGACGAGACTCGGCCCGAATTAACATGCGCGGACTGCACAGGCCGATCTTGATCGATACATTACGGCGAGTCAACACTATTGGTTCTCACGAATCTCGAATATATGACAACTCGAATACTTCGTTTATCTCCAAACAATTTTTGGAACGGTTTCGTCTTTTTAAATAAATGTAGCGACATTTCCGATAGCTCGTCTAAGCAATCAGAATTGCTACTGCGATGGTTTCCTTATAGGATTGTATCACGTGTTTGTTTTGCACAATACACATTTAAGTGCAATATCATTACAATCATCTCCTATTAACGCTCCGTTTATGGAAGATCGTGTACGAATCATGTATTTAAAAATACATAAATCGTGGGTTCACTGGAATATATACTTCTCGCGCATCCACTTTATTTATAGATTACAGAACAGAAACGAAGATACATTATTCATATGTTTCATTTTCAAAATAATTATTATACACCTGTAAATACATAATACTAGATGTACATGTATAAACACTACTACATTTAAAGTCGGAAACAACGCTTCAATGAAATGATGCAGTAACCACGGTTTGAAATAAGTTATCGATATGTCGCGTGCGAAAAGTTAAGAAATTGATTGATTTGTATAACGATATATAGTGGTAGTATACATGTATCTATACAAGTTATCAAATTACTTCAGATTATGTCAATACATTATATATACATGTACACACATAAACAGTTATCTCTGCACATCCAGCGCAGCATGTAGAATATCTTTACGAATGAGCACGTTCGGCCCGAGGTACACCTTCTTTAATCCGACCCTGCTATGTGTGTGTTTAACACCGAACGGTTAAGTACTTAAAACTTGATTAACCGGTTACAATTTGCATCAACTAAGTCTTCCGCCATATTGCCAGACTGAATTATACTCATTTTCGGATAACTACTCGATATTTACATAGCTCTTGTGATAGGGTGGCATCGAGTTAACCAGAGTAGGCTGCCCTTATTATAACGAACTCAAGTCAACAAGGCTCGACGCGTGTTGGATCGGGGGCTAATGATGAACGGGCTCGATATCTATTAAGATAGAGAACTACATTGTGTACTATACTATTAAGTACATGAAAGCGAAAACGTGATATCATGGGGAAGGCTTGTTCATGAAGTTTACCTTGTCCAACCCAACTACATGAAAGCTGTGTCCATGGAGATGCACGGGGTGATTGGCGTTAAAGGTGACGCCCTCGTCTATCATGACGAGTTCTACGTCATCACCGAGCGCCACCTGTAGGCGATACACACACTCACAGTATTTCGTGGTACAGTTTTTGTCCGAAACGCTGTCTTCATCACAGAACAGGTCCTGTAGAAATGGAGTAAGGTGATTCTTAGAAAAGTCTTACATAATCTAATCTGCATTGTAACATTTTTGTTTCATTTTTTGAAACTAAGTGCTTATGTTCTTGTGAATACTTGGCCTGAAAGTACATGCTAGTCCAATTCTAATTCCAAGGGGTCGGGGACAAAGGGCATGACACGAGGAAAAACACATTTAATTTATGCGTATCTGGTTAACAGAGTCATAACACTTATTCACGTACCATGTGACTGAAAGAATGTAGATGCATGAATAGATATAAAACATTGTCCAGCTTTATAATGCATGTAAAATACAAACAATACAAGAGTATCTCGTTGAGTACTGTTATCATTTCACACAAGTGTCGTTCTGTTTGAAGGCGTCACAGATAGAACTACACGTGTAACACCAATCATGAACATAGCGTAATAAACAACATGCCGTATTAAACAACATTTTCTCATCAGGTTACGTAACTTCACAGTTTCAATGAATGATCAATGTCGACAATGCATAATACTGCTCCAGAAATATGCAAGAACAATTTGGAAGTCACCTGCGCTGGTACTAGTTAAAGGAACTTAGCAGGATAAGGGTTAGTTAGCGATAAAACACATCCATTAAACTAACCTCCGGTAAGTCATCGAGTTGACTAAGCGGGGGTGACGGAGGCAAGCTGGTGGATATATGGTTCATCTGTGGCAGGTACAGGTGACCTTTAGACTTCTCCACGTCCACAATCTGGTAGTAAGGCACGTAGTGGAAATGGTAGTTGTCAATCTTGTTAAAGTCCATAGCCAAATAGAACTTTTTGTCGGGCACGTCTTTGAACGGTCTCTGGTCCGCAATCAGGGAGGTCAACTGGGATACCGATATCTCGTCCGCCGAGGCCTTCTCGTTCCACGGATTTAATTTCTAGTTAATTAAAAGAAGATTGGGTTTACTTTAATCTATAACAAGAAGAGTATAACACACGTATAAAAGCATGTGTTTTGTTTTTTGTTTATGAATCAACTACTAAACAACAAAATAATTGTTGCTAAATAGTCCTCAAGAAAACCAATCTTCGGTATTTGAAATAATCATATATTAAGGGCTGCCTATATCCTGTATGCTATCAATATCCAGTCCATTACTGTTGTAAGAAGTTCCATAGAAAGAATCTATGTCTGTGTGATGAAAGGTGTTAATATGTATCAGAATACAAGGATGTCAATGGTTATATGTACGTACGAAGTGGTCGTACTTTCCAAATGACGACACGATTCACTTATTAATTAATTATATGTTATCTATATCCTATGTTTAATTCTACTTGAAAATTAAATAAACTATTTCGTGTGTAGGTTATTGTTCTTTAGAAAGTTATCCAATGCATCATAGCATATATATTAACCCTCTCCCTCATATAGACGCTTTTTAACGCATCTACAGCAGACGATTTTTGAAAATATTGTGTTAATTGAGAAATTGCTCATTATAAGCATATATTCTCCTTTTGTCAGTATCTTCAACTGTATTCTTTTTTCAAAGTCTTCTGCTGAAGATAAGCTGTATGTGAATGAGGGTAAACGTACTATTGTATTTGGTTAAAACATCGGTATGCCTAAAATACTTCATTATTCGATTTTGTTTCGCTATCTTGTTTTCAGTTTATTTCTACTTAAACATATCTGAAAAAGATAATCCTTGCTACACATGTATCCAAAAACAATATACAATTGAGCCGTCCCGCGAGAAAACCAACATTATGGCATCTGCGTAATGTGTTGACCGAGATCAGCCTGGAAATCATGGGAATATAGGTGTATAGTAATGATTCATGAAAGAGAAAATCCACAGGAGGCGAACATTGTCTATTCGGGTTAGTCTGCGCGACCTGCTTAGACTGATCAGGGTCGACATTTTATGCAGAGTCCATAATGTTGGTTTTCTCGCGAGACAGCTCATATCTCTCAATGTTAGCCTTTAAGTTGAACTTTTCAAAGTCTTAGCACCGCCGCTATCATATGCCGCTATCATATTATATACATGACCTATTGACTTACACATGTGATCGCTATCTCTCTGAATTAATCGCAATGTTTGTACACAGTTTTATCGTCGGCTGCTTTGTCTTCGCAATTGCTGGTAAGCGTTTAGTCTGTACTTGCTATCCCCTCGCGCGAGAAAGTTGGCTTTTGGAAACAGCTCTTCGCTGGTCCGTCCGTCTATCTTTCAGTATGACTTTTAGAATCAGTCTAGAAACAAGGTTACCGTTTCGGTAGAATTGATTTAGGATGGCTACCGTTATATTGGAAGTGAGATTTTTATTCTATCAATATAAGTGACTTCAAATGAGTGGTGCAAAGCTGGATTAACAGTTGACTTTGATTTAGGTTATGTTTTGGTTTCGGTCCATATCTCGGATACATCTCGTATCATGATACTGGTGATTTACTGATTATTTCGTTCTAATAAAAATAATCGATTGAGATCTTCATTTGAGCCGTCCCGCGAGAAAACCAACATTGTGGTTACTGCGTAAAGTGCGACCCTGATCAGCCTAAGCATGCCGCGCAGGCCTACCCGAAAAGACACGTCTCCTGTGGGTTTTCTGTTTCAGGAACCATTACTCTAAAACTCTATATCTCGGAGACGGAACGTGTCGGCCCGGATCAGTCTGCGCGGACACCGCAGGCTGTTTAGTCGATACATTAGGCAAATGCCATAATCTTGGTTTTCTCGCGGGACGGCTCACTTATTGTGTTTAATCTACTTTTAGACTTTTAATTGTGTGTCTGTCCTCTCAAAATGCTTTTACACGTAAGATATCGTTAAATAGATACGAGTTGTTTCTTTTATGACAGGTGCGTGCGATGATGGGTGGATATCTCACGGTGATATGTGCTACCTATTTAGTCACGACACAGAGGACTGGTCCAATTCCTATGTGAGTAGTACTGTCTGTGAGTACAGGCGTCCGTGTTTTCATTTGAGAACAGATTGTGAAAAACACACACAATACCTCGTTAAAATACTACAAATAGTCTATATGTATTGTCCATTAGCATATTTATGGTTCATATAGTATACTAATAAAATATATGCTATTTATAGTAACACGGTCCTGTGTGGGATTCCCCAAACATTACGGTCATTAAGGACCATATAGACAGACTTTACGAATAATTGTTTTTTGTTTTTTTTTATTTTGTTCTCAAATGTTCTCAACTAAAAACTCCGATGTCTGTTATGTGTGATTGGTTTGCAAGTCGGTAACCCCGCATTTAGCGTTTCTGGAGTGGACGACTTCTAATCATAAAGTGACAATAGAGAACATTGCTTATTGTGAGCAATTCATCCCTACTGACACAAGGTTTTTAACTATATTCAATAATTATACCTTCGTTTATATAGATATTTTCAATATAGTTGCTATATTTTGTGTATGAGGAAAAAACATTCAACCGCCGTATGTTCAGTATTTACAAGTATCTTATAAAGATCAGTGGCCATTAGTTATCTGACAGTAACACAGTTGAACACTCAGGATGAAATACTACATTAACGGAGTGAATTATTCGCTGTTTGATTAAATGGTGTGTTATGCAACTTCCAACAAGTATGGTGTTCCTGCAGAATTCATCAACACAACCATCCTTTTATCGGTGCATCATGGGCGTAAGACTCACACGCCGAGTACTCGGCCGAATACTAATCGAATCTAACACATTACAGCTTTAAATTAAAGAGCGCACGTCTGGCGTGTGGTTGTGTCAAAACGGTCTGAAGACACACCCGTTTTAATACTATGGCAACAACCCTGAGCGCAAAGGAATATACCACTTTTACTATATTTAAAGTTTTTTTCGTGAATCCGGACCGGTGAACGAGCCCTTGATGTATTCAGATTTACCTAACTAAGTAGTCAGTCGCTCATCTGAGTGTTAATTATAACACATTTCAAAACGATCAGTTTTATCTACATATTAGAGCAACAACTCTGTCAATAAGTATCCGCCTAATGAAACAATCTGTCATAGGTACCTGAATGCTGTTACATGATGGGTGTGTTAGATACTGGTTATCTTTTAACTCAATACGTGTTAGAGTAATATATAAAATGGCTGCACATATGAACCGAAATACGAGAAAACCCCAGAGTATGGACTCTTGGTAAAGAATAGACCCGGATCAGCCTTGGCATGCCGCGCAGGCTAACCCGGACAGACAGTTTTCGCCTCCAGAGCATCATCCGTATCGGGAATCGTACACTATAACTCTATACCCCTGAGACCGAATGTGTCGGCCAAGATTAGCATGCGCTTGCTAATCTGGGTGAACACATTACGCAGATGCCATAATGTTGTTCTGGGTGAACACATTACGCAGATGCCATAATGTTGTTCTGGGTGAACACATTACGCAGATGCCATAATGTTGTTCTGGGTGAACACATTACGCAGATGCCATAATGTTGTTCTGGGTGAACACATTACGCAGATGCCATAATGTTGTTCTGGGTGAACACATTACGCAGATGCCATAATGTTGTTCTGGGTGAACACATTACGCAGATGCCATAATGTTGTTCT
>JAUELF010264191.1:0-11180 GCA_031471495.1 Clinocardium nuttallii | reverse complement strand
ATAAGCCGCCCTCCCATGTGATTTCTGAAATACGATTAAAAATAGAAGTCGCCCGCTCCTGCGGGGCGACTAATGAATGAAAGTCGGTTTGGATGTGTTGTGTTGCTACAGGGAGAATAAATATTAACTAATAGTTTGAAAACGTAAGTAACTAAATTGTATTATTTTAATTGAATTCCTTTGATTAATTGAGTTGGTGCTGCCTCCTAGCGCTCCAGATCCTTTTCCTTTTTCTTTTCAATTGCTTATTACTATAAATGTTACCTAAGTATAACTACAATTGTTATCATTGTTCTTAATTGTATTCTTTAATATTTTGATTTATATTATTAATAAAGTTAGTTTTTACTTGTGTATAGACAACATTGGACGTATAATTTGACAAAAGCAAACGCTTCTTAACGTTTAATGTATGCGTTATTTCTTTAAGGAAACCCTGGACACAACTTTGGAGTCTGTCTATTTTAAGTATGATATTACAACATGTTATGGCTAGGAAGCGGGCATTCCGGCTTATAATTACAATCGCGGCCGTCACAGTGGAATTCTTGATTGTTTGCAAATGGGTCATTAATATGTGAACTGTCCTCGTGATATAACTGGAATACTCATAAAGCAAAATTGTGATCAATGAAATCAAGTTAAGGGTTGTTATATACGTTTGTAGCATTTACTCTTTCTTTGTTCGTTCCCCAACATTAAGTTCGTATTGAAGGCAACATGTTGCATTGGCTATATCATTTAGGAAAATCATGTTTTATAATCATACATATATTGTTGTCTTTGTATAAGGTTTTATATAGATGCATGACACATCAGTCCTATAAGTGAAAACATTTTAGTCGTTAGGATTTAAATATAACATTAAGACAATCTATTTTTAGATCCATGCAATATTTTGTTTTTAAATCGTATATGTTCATGAATTGAGTCTTCCTATTTATATTCTTAATTTTAAAAAAATCGTATAGTAGACAAAGTGAGAAGGATCGTGCAAAGGTAAATCATGTCCACCATTCACTAGAAATGGAAGGAAGTAAACATTATTTATAGAAGTCGTCTGCTGCAGAGAAAATGTAAACTCAGATGGCAGCTGTGTATTTTAACTGCTGTATGAATAAGGACATTGTCTGTCAAAAATCAATGCATATAGTTAGTCTCACAAGTACATAAACTTACATTTTGAGCGACATGTCGTCATCGAAGAAAGACAACATAACAATATTTTGTCCCTGTTTCTATGAACGTATAAATATATGTAGTTAAACACATTTGACCGGTACCTTGAGCGTTTACGTTTCTTATTTTGAGGAAGCTAGTGTAAATAAGTTGTGTTGTAATACATGATTACATTTTATGAAACAGGAAGATTGTGCAACATCAGTATTTGACAGTCTTTGAAATGTTTGGGAAAACACTGAATACATTTTACGATCCATTTTTAGTTGGCATTCATTTATTCAAGCAGGTTATGTATAATTAACATTATCTCAGGTGTTTTGGTCGTTAGCGACGGGGACTGTCAATCAATGGGCCGTGAGTTCGAATCTAAAATCAGCAAACTGTTCATATGAGGTTCTACAAAAGCCAATGACTAACATTATATGTTGAAAAGCAGAGGACAGTTGCGTGGAAAGATAATTGTGTGCATAACTGTTGTGAGAAAACCATGAATCCCATGGATAGGAGAGGTTACCGTAATACTATGATGAAATTTGTCTACGGCTATTTACAAAGTGGAAGAATATGGCTTCTAAAAAAACGTTAATATATATAACTATACAATATGTCAGATAAACATTATTGGGTTAATCAATTTGAAAGAGGTAAACATTTAGCAACAAGCTTTATTTACGTCATCGCGATTAGTCTTAACTTCCGAAGTATATCTACAGAGATTTATTTATACTTTCTGTTTTGAACTTGACAGTAATTTATTAAATTTACAAATAATTTGTCTTACATGTAGCATATTTCCAAGACGATTGTTTTTTATAACTAAATACTATTGGAATATTATTAAAGATAAGGGTATTATTAGGCGAAATATATTGACATGTTAATGATATTTTTTTATTAATAATTGAAATCAAAATCCTTAAATCGCATAACAGTGTATACGCTGTTACTTTGCTATACATAGGGTACTAAGCATATGTCAAGCAAAACATATAATACATCTTAAATAAAAGATATGTGAATAATAATAATCATAATTTAACTATAAATAATGAATGCTATGATGTTTATAACAATGATTGTGATAATGATATTTAAAACTCATGTAAAAGCAATAATTATAGTAAATGGCTTTGTTTTTTGATAAACATGACTGACAGTTGAATAATCAATGTGCAAACTTTCTTTTGTTTGAAAATTTAGCTGCATGTATAACTTGATATATATTGTTTCCGTTCTCTTTTTGTCTAAATGCAAAGTCAATGATATTGGTGTAACAAGTAAATTAACCTACCTTTCGGTAAGGTTTAACTTTTGTCAATACTGGAACATATGCCTTAACTATTTAGAGTCCCAATATATACTGATACCGTGCGCCGTCCGGGATTTATAATATGCGCAGTGAATATCGTCTTACATAAAGACAAGCTAAAAATATCACGCGACCCAGAAAAGTATACACAGTACACAAGTTTGACGCGATTAATGTGGCTATAAATAGATATACTCAATAATAATAGTTACTATTTTATTTTAATTTTATCTTACTGAGCGCATGACAGGTGCAAAATGGTTGATGCTTACATTGGTATATAAGCAGTTAATCAGAATGTTTCACAACACATTCGCACGCGACCATGCGTATGTGTTGGGAGTCAGGTATAACTGCTTTCCGTCATATTTAAATAATTGTCTTCATGGTTGATGTTTTTTGTACGCTTGTAGAAAAAACAATTCAACGTGCCATTCAATAATTATGTGTGTTATATCTTGGACATTTTCGGTGTTGTTTCGTTGTTGTTTCGTTGTTGTTTCGTTGTTGTTTCGTTGTTGATTAAAACAAAGTTATTTACAAAACGACTGACCTATATCGAATTTGATAAAAGTTAAAGTGTCTTTAAACCGATTCTAAATTCTGTAAGTCTTTCTTCCTTTTTCAAACTTGGAAACTTTTATTTCAAAACAGCAAGTTGGTTGATGTCAAACAATTTACAAACAAACAAATGCTTAATGTTCTTACCAAACATGATAACAATGTACTTTCGAGTTTCATCGACACTAACAAAAATAAGGACTTTCCTTGCGAAAATACAATTTGCCGTTTGTATACTGTGTACATGTAAACAGTCGGAATTATATTTACACTAATCATATAATACCTACGCAAGCATGTTATAATATTATGTTGATATATTATGATACAATTCGCCTTGGCCTATTAGTCAGCGTCGGGCATTTGGAACCGCGCGTCCTGGATTCGATCCCTGGCTTGTCGCAGTGGTTATGGTGAAGTGCTCTTGGGCAATGCACACTACCTAGCCTAGTACTGGTTTGTTTAACCATAAATTATGAATAAGTTATTTGTCGCCCTGTTATAACTGAAATAATGTTGAAAACGGCGTAAATACACAAACAAACGAACACATTGTGTCAATTAAGATAACACCTGGTAGGTGTACAGAGTTACCAAGCATACCCTGTTCAGACATGTCAACCTGTAATCTTTACCATAGCTGGACCGAGTCATTCATGTAGTTTAACAAGAACGTCTAAGTATTCGCCCGTTTAGATCTAGTGTGTAGTTTAACAAGAACGTCTAAGTATTTGCCCGTTTAGATCTAGTGTGTAGTTTAACAAGAACGTCTATGTATTCGCCCGTTTAGATCTAGTGTGTAGTTTAACAAGAACGTCTAAGTATTCGCCCGTTAAGATCTAGTGTGTAGTTTAACAAGAACGTCTAAGTATTCGCCCGTTTAGATCTAGTGTGTAGTTTAACAAGAACGTCTAAGTATTGGCCCGTTTAGATCTAGTGTCGGCTCTAAGACCGTTAGAGTTAGTCATCTTGCCTGAAGGCAAAATTTGAATACTTCATAAACTGGTGTAACTGAGGTGTAAGGGAGGCTACCACAGTAAAATATATGAAGAACTTTGTGAAAATATTTCATGAGTCAAATGTGTTTATTTGGATGGTGAATAACGCAGGCTGTAACCATTGTCGAGTTATATCACGGTGTTTCCTTTGCAATTTGCCAGTACTATTGTTCTATTTAGTATGCCATCAGCGAGTCAATTGCAATGCTACCAGTACAATCCGGAGCGTCAAGTAGCGCAAACCGTTTCTGCTAATACTTCACTGTCATTCAAATTAAATTCTGGAGACACACTGTTACACGGACAGTTGATAACAAGGTAAAACGTTACAAACGGACAATTGTCTCTTTTCCAATACCCACTGGAAGAATTTCGGGCTTTCCCATTTATCACAGAGAGACAAATCTAATCTAGTCTTATCACTGACATTTCTCCTCAGAAGCGTTTTTTATGGAAGTTATCAGTATCAGTAATACATTTCATGGAACGGTCAACCGTTACGAATTAAAAAGGTATTTATACAAACGCATTGATCTTGATAACATTACTTTTAAACATTATTCATAATTCATTACATTTAGCAAGAGCGGTAATTAAACTCTGAAAGTTTCCAGTTCAAAGCTCTGCCATAGTGAAAACTGCGTGCACTTTCCTCTTGCTTGGAAAACAATTCGGGGCTTCGCACTTGTCACCATAACAGCTGACTTGTTGGTGATAAACAATGTCATAAAAACGCAAACTAGGACATAGCGAGGTTATTTCTATAAGGGAAATCCCCTATTTCTTTTTTCCAAAACCAGATGGAAAATCTCGGGACTTTCCCATTCATCAAAGGGAGACAAATATAATCCAGTCTTTTCATTGGCATCTCTGCGCGGAAGTATTTTCTATAGAATGTGTCAGTATAATTAATACCTTTCATGGAACGGTCGACCGTTACGAACTAAAAAGGTATTTATACAAACGCATTAACATTACTTTTAAACATTATTCATAATTCATTACATTTAGCAAGAGCGGTAATTAAACTCTAAAAGTTTCCAGTTCAAAGCTCTGCCATAGTGAAAACTGCGTGTACTTTCTTCTTGCTTGTAGAACAATTCGGGGCTTCGCACTTGTCACCAACACAGCTGACTTGGTCATATACAATGTCATACGAGCACAGACTAGGACATATATAGGTTATTTATATCAAGAAACCCCCAATTGTTTTCCCATACAATGTACCTGATGGAAAATCTCGGGGCTTTCCCATTGATCAAAGGGAGGAAAATCTAATCTAGTCTTATCACTGACATTTCTCCGCGAAAGTGTTTTTATGGATTATCAGTATCAGTTTTACCTTTCATGGAACGGTCGAGCGTTACGAACTAAAAAGGTATTTATACAACCGCATTGGTCTTGCTAACATTATATTTGAACATTATTTATAATTCAGTATACTTAGCAAGGGGGGTAATTAAACTCAAATCGTTTTCTTGGAGTTGTCAGTTTAAAGCTATGAACACTTTCTTCTTGCTTCGCACAAGAACAGCTGAGTTGGTCATATACAATGTCATAAGAGCGCAAACTAGGACATGTATAAGTTATTTCTATAAGAAAATCCCCTGGGTTTTTTCCATACCAAATGGGAAATTTCGGGGAGTTCCCAATATATCAAAGGGAGATGAATATACTCTAGTATTATCACTGACATTTCTGCGTTGAAACGTTTTCACGAATCTATCAATAGGTAACGCCTCACGTAGAAAGGTCGACCGTTACGAACTAAAAAGGTATTCACACAAACGTCTAGGTTTTGGTGATATTAAATTTAAAACATAATTTACGATTCATTATATTTAGCAAGGGCGGTAATTAAATTTGTCTTGGATTTTCCAGTTTTAACTATGTCATAGTGAAAACTGTTGTGTACTTTCTTCTTGCAAGTTATGTGGTCAGGGATCAGAGATTCAGATATTCCCAATATTACTCTTAATGTGTAAGTTTGTAGCAGAACTCATTATATTTGCCTTTATATAACATTGTGTGTATAAAATCATTTATGTTCGTTGCTGTAAATACACTTTATAAAAGCCACCCTCTCGCGAAAACCACTGACACGTAAGGGATGTTATAAGTAGCATTGTTATAACGTTTCTCTACCGATTCTGATTATGTAAGAATTATAATAAACAGATCAGAATTAACAACTACACAGCATAATTAAATTTAATTTTAATCGAAAGGTAATATGAATAAAATACACTGCAAACGGCTAAATAGTTGTTCGCATAATCGACAAAGAAGGTTGCAATGGAGAGTGTTATGTAAATTTGTATCCATATGGATCCTTAGCATCGATGACCAAGGAATATATTTTTCCACACGTGTAATAATTAAATTAAAGTTGCTGAACTCCTGATTATAGATAGTATAGTCATATATTTTAGATATTACATTTGAGTAATAATTTCAATTTTCAGTACAATGAATGCGTAGACATACCCAGTACGCCAGAGTGTGTACATTTTCATTTACTTCAATCCACTGTGTTTCAACCATGTACTGTCAAAAAATGTTTGAACTACATGTATTTATTACTTACTTTGTCACTATTAGAAATATTTGCAGAAGTTTCAACATTAATTTGTGTTATATGTATCTGGAGTTCAGCACCTTTAAGGTTCGCTAGCTATCATTTAAGGTTCATGAAACGGATTTATTGTGAATAACGATTATATTGATAACATAGTAAGTAAGTGTGATTTTTAAACCTTTTAGCGCCGACCTTCGATAGAAGACTATTCCATGTTATCAATCGTACACTCGATTATTCATGTAACATAAGGTTTGGCATAGTTTGATAACAAAAAGGCAAACAATACAGATTCCAAAACGATCCGTCTCGTTTGAATCTATAGTGGTTGCAAAATCCTAAATATTTTCCCCGGCACTGAAAGAGTTAAAATCGTATGTAGAAAAAACATATTTTAAATATTATTTATATTCGAGAGGTTTACATGACCCTCATTCTTGGCTTACTCTAGCGGATGAAATATGTGGTTCTCTTAAAATGCTAGTAGATATAAAGGATAGTAATGGAGCAAGTTATCACTATGTATTTCGGATTTGTGGATAGAATGCATTTTCAAAGGAATTATGTCTGATATCACGAATTGGTAAAGAGAAAAATTGAGTCATGACCGTCGAGCCGATCGAGAATTTGTGTTCTTACAAGATGGATATTATGGAGGATGAAGACCGTGTTCCTATATATATAGGAAAGCTCTTTAAAACTGTTATTTGAGTACACCTATATCCTCGATTACTGTTTACTCGTAGATGTTTCAACGATGTCATGTTAGTTAACCGCATATGCCTGCAAACATAACACACACAACATGAGATGTCATAAATATATAAATATCCTTTATTTCTTGTAGTTTATAGGACCTTGGCAACTATATTAATAACACCAAACTGTATCTTAACACATGACATATATATTTGAATACAAGACTAAGACAATAAATGTGGACAATTACATGCAAAAATACAACAATACTATTGTTGATGGATGACTGGATGGATAGGTGGATGGGTGACTGGATGGATTAGTGAGTGACTCATAGTAATTGTATATACTTAAATGAAGTAGCATTGTGTCAATGAATGGATAACGGAAATAATAAAGTGTTAATATAATTACACAAGAAATGTGTTTAGTCTCGTTAAAAACACTTCGTGTCTGTTCGTGCAATTTAAAGGCCACAGCAATAATAACAGACAACACTAATATAAAGGAAAGCATATCACATAATTGTTACGTGTTAATAAACCATCTCTCTACATATCTCTGACAACTACTAGCAAAAGGTTTTCGGAGTTTTGAGAGTCTATACCATAGTGGGACAGTCCACCTTACAGATCTACCACCTGTTAAACAAGGGACTGAGATTTAAGTTCATTGAATACTGCAATGCCTGTAACACCAATGATTGACTTCCACAAATAATGCCTAATACTGTTGTTGCAAATGGAGTAAGGCATAAGATGCGCAACCGGGCGTTCCGTCAATGGCGTACATTAAGAACAGATACGAGGTTCTTCAAATGCGAACAGTTTGAATAGTATATAAACACTTCTGTAAATATCCCTTTTAACCAGGGGTATTTAGATTGCAGTGCCCAAATATAACACGGTCTATGACTCTTAAACGAAGCATCCCACTGACGAGGGGATGACTGTATATGTTTTACTTTTCAGTACGGACTCATCAAAATTATTTATTATCCTGTTGCGGATAACATTTTCCCGTGCCAGTTTTGAAGAAAAGACTCTTGATATTTGTTGTTGTTTCCAGTATTATCGTATTAAGCTTAAATGTCGTATAATTTAGGGATAATGCATTAGGTCGATAACGGATAATTGCAGAACCTAGTCGATCGATTTACAAAAATGTTTTTAAAGAAATGGTGGCACGGTTGTCTACATAATTAAACAATACAGACCAACTTCTGATATTCAATTTCTAAACGGATAGGTTTAATACCAATCGCTGCTCTGGATACCATATTGTGTGAACGTAATGGTAATCTTTGAATTACAGAGTAAGTGAGCTCTTTCAAGTTCTAAAATTTGTGTTGGGGACATCTGACACCATATTTTACAACCATACAGGTCCCCCGGCAAAAATATAGCTTTGTACATTTTTATTAATGATGTAAACTACTGTTTTTACATGTAAATTAACGTTTCACATAACATGTAGTCGACCTATTATCCTACATTAAATGTATTCTGTAATAACACTTTTCAATGCGAAGTCTTTACTTTCAGTGTCAAAAATCTAGCTTTCGCGCCTCTACAAATATGAATACATGGGTGACTTTAATGAGACATAAAACTCCATCGTAATGTACGCATTCCAAGGATGTTTAAACCTAACAAAGTCAGTCAAGCAACTGAAAAGGCGGAACTACCCTTGGTTTGATTTTGTATGTATTGAATGTCATACTTGTGTCCAGGCTTCAAGCTAAATTAATTTACAATGTAGATTGAACACAGGACACCATTGGGTCTATTTTTACGTCAGCTCGCGGTGTTGTTCACACCACTAAATCAATTGTCGTGTTGTTACTGCTCGTTAACTAAGTCCAATATGGTAGATATCTTAACACGTGGACAAATGACATTATCCAATTTCAAATGCTTTCAGTAAGGAGATAAGACAACACATAAAATATAATTGTATTTGACCTAAACTGTACAGTTTCTCGTCATTTTGACAATATATAAACAAATTACAAATAACACATACAAAATATAAGACCATATACACAAATTACAATTAACACACACATAGAACAAAAAACACATAGATAATGATACTCTTAATCGATATTTGACTAATCCTATATGTTGTAATGAAGTAATAATTGACTGGGAGGAGTAACCTTTATTATTCTCCATAGTTATATAATTGATATTCACATTACTTTACTAATTTATATTTCAATTGTTTTCTAAGTCAATGTATTATTTACTGTTACTGAGTTGGAAGAAAGACACACAAATGAAAATAAAAAAGTACACACTTATTCACAAAACTTATCTACAGAATATACCTGGCTTCATATAGTTATTTATTTATATACACTTACACATACAGACAACCGTACTTATACATACACATATATACTCACTTTGCAAGCATCTACGCATAAACGTACACATACATATACATCAAATCATAAACATATGAAAGGTTTTATGTTGTGACTCACAATCGACTTTGCGATTTTGAGCAAAAAGTAACTGACGTCCGTTGCATAAATAAGTAACACTAACCTTAACAGAAACGAAAAGAAAAGGACTCAAGCTCCTTGTTGTCCAATTACGTCAACAAATATATTGAGAGTCACAACACAAAGAAGACGATTGAAATGTTATTTAGTAAGTACGTAGCAAGTACAGGAATAGGTAAAATACGTGTTCCGCACCTTCCCTATTTCAGGAGTCAATCAATGATTGAATGAATCCTGCAAGCTACGTGGCAAATGTTACTTTCATCAAGCCCGCAAAGCTAGCATTATTGTAACAATTCACACAAAAATGAGCCTACATGTAGACTTATCAATTAAAGATGGCCGATGTAAATAATTCATACATGGAATATTTCATATAAAAACGTGAATCGAGCTACAGAGATTTCATTTTAATTTTAGCTTGGAATTGGTTTAGAATAAATATCAAATAATAATTATAATAAAACGAACGCCGATATTAAACTACATATGTGAATATATGGATATATTATAGTCCAGAAACGTTAAGAAAGTTTGTGAATTATGTTAACAATTCAGTGCAGTGAATAATGGTAACGGAATCCATATCAACAATAATACATGTACTTAGCGCTAATTTAAGGATTGCCTCTTATTGTGCATGCGTTCATGCAGTATGAACGCACGAAAAATAAGAGTCAATCCTTATATTTACATTTTCTACTTTTCATTACTTTATTTGATTCGACCTAAAAGTGTTCGCGAACAAGTCTTTAATAACAATGAAGAAATGTTATCGACAACGTACGTTTGTTTAAATGAATAGCTGATTTGTGTAACGTCGTAATATCATTGGTTAAATGACGTCACGCTATTAAAGTAAACAATGACGTCATTTTCCTACAGAGGTCATGAAAGGTCGACCAGTTCATGCAAAATGAACAGAATTTAATTGTACAGAAAAATCAAGTGCGAATGTAAATATTTATACTTGAAAGGAAATTTCATCATTTTTGTGTCCCTTATATTGTGTAAAACATAAATGACGGAATAAATTTAAGTAACTGATTAATAATACTTATTAAGAAAGGAAATTTAACACTTAGTTATGGTAGTGGAATTGGACCTAGTTCCACCATATTGGATTAACCCTACCGGGTCGGTAACATGACTGAATTACGACAAGTATGTTTTCACTTTATGCAGTATAGTTTCAGAGCACAGAATACACTGTGTAGCTTCTTTCGAACAGCTTTCACACATCTTATGATGACGACATGGAAGGAATAAAATGTTACTCTCGTTCTTCCGACATTTTATACACATGAGTCTGTTGTGTAAGTAGTCCCTCTCTTGTAACAA
>JAUELF010264180.1:0-11181 GCA_031471495.1 Clinocardium nuttallii | reverse complement strand
GCCAAAGGTGAAATTGCTCATGATGAGCAATTTCTCCTTTGGCCACAATGTTTTCAACTTTATTTAACAATAAAGCTGTTTTTCATGGAGATTTTCAGGTTTTTGTCAATATATTTTCGAAGTCGTCTGCTGCAGATTTCCTGTATGTGGGAAAGGGTTAACACAAGCAAGCTTAGCCTTTGATCGAGACCCACACTATCTGTTCCCGCAATTGATCACATACAGTAATCTGCAGTGAACAACTTAAGAAACATCTAGGCAAAAAATGAAATGAAAGTTAATTTTGGAATTAAATTGAAGACAATGTGGCAAAAAGGAAAAATTATGAGTGATGTCTACTTTTTCCACACTGTTTTCATAAATTGTCCTGCTGAATATGTGGCAAACTGATTCTGCATGATGTGGTTAGAGGAACACAAAAGGCTATTTTTCAAACTTGTTAGCATACACCCTTTCCAATATACAGATACTTTCCGACATCTCTGCAGCAGATTGCCTTAGGAGCATCATGGCGAGTAATTTCTCCTTTTGCAACAATGTTTTCAACTTTATCCATTTATTGTTTATTCATTTATAGAGAGTTCGCACATTCTTGACTAGATGTTTTGAAAGTCGTCTCTTGCAGATTTGTGTTATGTGAGAAAGGGCTAAAATCAAGCAGGCGATGATAGTCCTGAATCATCCTTACTGACAGATGTCCCCTCCCCAACAATCAATGTCTGGATATGTATGGGGTAACTCAGTGAATCAGATATACATAATGTCAAAATGAAGCATTTTAAATGTCACAATTGAGTTTATAAGCTCACAATGTTTTACAAATTGGCAATAGTTCATTCTTTTATTGCAAGAATTAACTAACATATGACTGAATGAATTTGGTGAAATAGTCAATGAAAATAGCAAGTTACAGGTTAACTTTCTTACCATCTAACTGCAAAGCTGGAATCAATTTGAGTAAAAACAAATTCAACATGTTTTTCTTATACACTTATTAGGTTAAAGTATTGCATTAATTCTCTTCCAAGTTGAAAGCATTCTGTCAAAAAGGAAAGATGGCAAATGCAGATCTATGAAGTGTTATTATTTTTTGTTGTCCTCAAAATCACCTGCTGCATACAGGGCCAAATATCGTTCTTACCAAGTAACAGGTTTACCCTTTCCCACATACAAAAATCAACAGAAAATAAATTTGGAAATATCTGTTGAAAAATATGGAAAATATCTAGAAATGCATAAGTATTGAATAGAGTTGAATAATGTTATGGCTTAAGGAAAAATTGCTCAGTAACAATTAGTTCCTGTGCCAGAACTTTTGCAGCTGCACCAATACATGCCTGCAGGTGGGAAAGGGTAAAAAGAGCAATACAGCAACACTGCATGCACATATCGCATGGATGTTTTATAAGGCATTATTATAACAGCCAATTAGCAAAGCAGTAAACATTAATCAGGAAAAGGTTATAGGTTTAACAGTATGTATACAAAATACCAGGCAGATTCATTCAAATATTTAGGCAAAAAAAAGATAATCACCCATTCCTTCAGTATCTGTAGGTCTTTTATAGGCTTTAGAAAGAAATTTAATTAACCCTATACACCTGCGTGCATCATTTAGACCAAAGCATTGTATAAATGGTATAACGGTACATGCCTTTTATCAAGTGAAGTGAACTGAATGATGTTATGCAGAAATTCAGGGTCAAATAATTTTCACAATACTAATTATCCCTTTTCTAGAAACAGAAGTGTGTTTTTTATGTGTTAAAGTAGACAGTAATTGAAAACATGAGGAAAGGTTAAAGATTTCAAAAATAATCTACGTATTTTCTCACATTTTCAACTCTTGTCAAAATTGTAATTCAATTATTTCAATATCTATATTTTAACCTTTATTCATTCAAAGTTGATGATTTTCAAAATAACAAGGGCTGTCGGAGGACAAAGCGCTTGACTATTCCACCCTTTATTAGTTACTGAGATATGGATTCTGATGTAGTTGCACGCAAAACTTTAACCAGAGTTTCTAAGTAAAAGGAGGGCCATATATAACTTGCATAAAATGCAGGATAGAGTTATCTTACTTAATGATCTACAAAGGTGTGATAGTTTGGTAGGGTTGTTTTAAGTTTCAATTCAATGCATCAAGTAAATACTGAGATATGGACTTTTAATCTAATTGCAAGAAAACTTTAACCATATTTTCGAAGTAAAAAATGGGACATAACTTGCATAATATGCAGGATAGAGTTATCCATCTTTGATAATCTACAAAGGTGTGATAGTTGGGTAGGGTTGTATAAAGTGTCAATGCAATGCATCAAGTAAATACTGAGATATCAACTCTTAATTTAGTTGCATGCATAACTTTAACCAGAATTTCAAGTAAAAAAAGGGCCATAACTTGCATAATATGCAGGATAGAGTTATCTTACTTGATAAACTACATAGGTGTGATAGTGGGGTAGGGTTGTAGAGAGTGTCAATGCAATGTCATGTAGTATTTAATTAATTGCATGCAAAACTTTAACCAAGGTGTGACGCGGACGCGGATGCCAGGGTGAGTAGTATAGCTCTCATATACTTCTGTTGCAGAGGCTTCAAAATGTATCATATCAGTAAACCCTTTCCCTCATACAGACACATTTTGAAGTCTCTGCAGCAGACCATTTTTGAAATCATTTTTACAAAAATGAGCAGTTTCTACAATTTGCAATAATGTTTTCAGCTCTATTCTTTCATTTATTGTGAGTTTGAATATTTTTGTAGATTTGTTGTTTGTGGGAAAGGGATAAAGTGTCAATTGAGCACGTGAGTTAACATCGGATATCTTTGCATATACAGTAAAATCTGTGCTAAAGACCACTTGAAATAGCAATTCCCTGTCTTTATCGCCCTCAGTTTTAGTAACCCTATAACTCATTTTCTGCATCAATTAACCCTTTCCCACATACAGAAAATGTGCAGCAGATTACATTGAAAACATCTAAAAAAATAATTTGTAAAATCTTCCAAAATGAAGACATACTTATTGAATAGATTTGAAAACATTGTGACAAAAGGAGAAATTGCTCAAAACGAGTAATTTCTTCTTAATCACAAAGCTTTGAAAAGTCGTCTACTACATTGGCGTCAGAAAGCGTCTATATGTGGGAAAGGGATAAAAACCACCTGTGAACATCAACCAGATTGTTGCCTTCCCATGGTGGTCTTAATACACAGGTTCTACTGTATCATGTTATTAATTGTTAACCCTTTCCTCATATAGATGCTCTCTGACACCTCCGCAGCAGACTGCTTTTTGAAAACATAGTGACAAAAGAAGAAATTGCTCAAAACATGCAATTTCTCCTTTTACCACAATGTTTTCCGATTTAAGTCATAGTTTATCCATTGAATTATAGAGATTTTCTATTTGTTAACAGAATATGTTCAAAGTCGTCTGCTGCAGATTTGTTGTATGACAGAGAGGGTTAATACAAGACACCGTGAGGATGAAAGTCATCTCTAAACAACTGTTTCTTAAACCTGCCATTCTTGATCTATTGGTACAAAGGTAAGGTTTAAAACACACAAAATAATATAATGCAGGACAACAGAAATTGGCATCAACTGTTAACAGTTACACTCACTTGTATCTAACTGGCTTATAGCTGTGAAAGGAAGACATGAGTTTAAGAGTGATAGAAACAGGTTTTTATGTAAAAGCGCAAGAATGCAATAAGAAACTACAGTGTTGCCTGAAAATATGTGTTAGAAATTATTTCAGTTATTTCATGGCAATCAGTTCACTTGTTCATGATACCTGGGTAAACAGACTAGTACTTTTACTACTAGGCTAGGAAATGTGCATTGCCCAAGGGTACTCAACCATGTTGACCCACAACTGGGGATCCTACCAAATCCCCTGAGGCTAACCACTCAGCAACGAGGGATTCCTTAGTAAGTGAAAGTTTTGTTGACAGACAGACAATGGAGAATGATTCTTATATCTAGTTAGAAGTCAAAATATTTCAGTTCAACAAGTTGAAAGAAGCTCTCTGTAATCTGTCATCTATTAGGCAAAAGTAAGGAAAATCTCTATAAATGAAAGTTGAAAGTTTAATTATTTTAAAGAGTTTTGGCAAAAGGAAAAACAAGCAATTTCTCCTTAAGTAACAATGTTTTCAAAAGTTGCCTGATGATCAACTTAACTTAACGTAAAAAGGCTTATTTTCCTGCTTCATGGTTCGTATAAAAAGGAAAAGAAGAACTTACTAAAAAATTACTAACAAATCAGGGTCGAGGTCACACAAATTGACAAAAATCAATCACACTTACCAAGGTGAAAAGCAATATGCAATTTTATTGACTTGTGAGAAATAGTGTCAGAGAAACAGCCTTGAAAAGTAAAACTTGACAGATCACATTTGAATGGAAAGACATGCAAAAGGCTATATATCACTTTCATCATCTTTGTTGCTCAAGAAGATGATGAAAGAGTTGATAAAAAAAGATATATGTGTGTACAAAAACTATTCTACAATAAGTGTCCATGGTTACTAAAGATATTTACTTGAAAATGTGAAGCTGATCTTAAAATTGGTGTAAAGATATAACTTATTACGACAAACAGTGCAAGTATTTTGATGATGTTTAACCTAAGTGTCATAGATTTAACTTTTTATGACATACAGTGCAAGTATTTTGATGATGTTTAAACTGAGTGTCAAAGATATATCTTATTACAACATGTTCATGTTTCTTTATCATATTTTAACCGAGTGTCAAAGATTTAACTTATTACGACATGGAGTTCATGTATTTTGATCATATTTTAAGCGAGTGTCAAATTAATAACTTACTATGACATTCAGTATATGTATTTTCATCATATTTAAACTGAGTTTCAAAAACTTAACTTATTACGACATACAGTGAATGTGTTTTTAACTTTTTATACTATTCGAAACTGAAAATTGTATTTTTCGTAAAACAAAGAAGAAGCTGTTGTTAACCCTTTCCCACATACAACAAATCTACAGCAGATGACTTTGGAAATATGTTGACAAAACTCTATATGAGGGTATATATAAAGGAGAAATTGCTTGTTTTGAGCAATTTTTCCTTTTGTCACAATGTTTTCAAAAGACATCTGCTGCAGATATGTCAAAATGCGTCTACAGGTGGGAAAAGGTAAATACATGTATAATACAAACTCTCCAGAGAAACATTGGGTAAATATACAGAGAGATTTTTGTTGCTTAGATAAGATTAATTTGCATTAAAAGAATCCATGCAGCTGAAGATTGATATTGTTCTAGAGAAGTTTTAGTTCCTAAGAGATCAAGTCTCTCCCACATACAATAACCATGCAGCAGACGTCTTTGAAAAATTACTGGACAAAAATGTGAAAGTATGATTATTGTATAAAGATGAATATATTATGAACGGAGCAAGTTCTCCTTTTTGTCATAATATTTTCAACAGTAGTCTGCCGAGTCAAAATGTTTCTTTATGAGGGAAAGGGCTATACTTGATTTCATAAAATCCTCACAATCTTAGAACAACCCTTTCCCACATACAGCAAGTATGCAACCGACCACTTTGAATACTATCATGTGTTGCAAAACCATGAATGAAGGTACAATTACTGAAAAAAATTGAAAACATAGTGGCAAAAAGGTGAAATTGTTCATTTTGAGCAATTTCTCCTTTTGTCACAATGCTTTCAAAAGCCGTCTGCTTCAGATGCATCAGAAAGCGTATACAAGAAGGAAAGTGTTAACCTCTTACCCATATACAATTAATCTGAAGCAGATGACTTCAAAACATCATTGAATACAGTTTGAAAACATTGTGGCAAAAAGGATTCATTGCATATTAAGAGCATTTTTTTCCTTTTGCTTCAATGTGTTCAAAGTCATCGCCTGTGTCTAAACATACATAAATGTGGGAGAGGGTATTGTCAAGTTATGTATGTTATGCACAAGTTTGATTAGCACAAAAACTATTCTACAATAAGTGAGCATGGTTAGTAAAGAGAAGTAAAACGGCTGGTTCCATACACACCTATATTGGAGAGTGTTTTGATACACTCCTGAACATGAAACTCCTGGATCCCTGTCAGCCATGTACAGTGGGATAGCCGGAAAGCACCTTGCAACAACTTTACAAACATTGGCTGTCTTGACTGTAATAGAATTATTTGCATGTAACATGAAACTCCTGTATCCCTGTCAGCCATGTACCTTGTACCAAGTTAACCCTTTCCCTCAACGATAATTCTGCAGCAGAAGACTTTGAACATATTTTGTCAAATAATAAAAAACCTCTTTAATTAAATGGATAATCTACGACAAAAAGTGGAAAATGGCAAAAGGAGAAATTGCTTGTTTTGAGCAATTACTTCTTTGTCACAATGTTTTCAAAAAGCTGTCTGCTGCAGAGGCGTCAGAAAGCATCTATATGAGGGAAAGAGATACCAAACATTTGCTGTCTGACCTGTAATTGAAGTATTTGCATGTAACATTGTAAATAAGCCTGGAATTATTCCTAAAATACATGAACTTTGACGCCTCTGCAATAGATCACTTCAGAATTTTTTTTGTTCTAACAGAACTTGATTCACTGGTTTTATGGCATAAGTTAATTACTTTTAACCTTTTCCCACTTACAGATGCTTTCTGACTCCTCAAAACGTGCAATTTCTTCTTTTGCCACAAGGTTTTCCACTTTCAGTCATAGGTTATCCATTCAATTAAGGTGATTTTCTATTTTTTGACAAAATATGTTCAAAGTGGTCTGCTGCAGAGTTATCGTATGAGGAATAGGGTTAAGCTTGTTAGAAACTTTTGTCAACTTCTTGGGTTCTAGTAAGTCAGGGGAGGTGGACACGCTGATCTGATCATATATTTTTCCATTGACAGGCTTTAAACGGCTGCAAGGTAGAATTTAAAAAATCTCTCACCTGTATTGTTGTACTTTGATCCGAGAAAGGAGAGTTGAAGAACACAGAAATCACACACATCACCGTGACTGTAACATAATCCTCCAGGGCCAAATCTGCATGCTTTCTGTCATATGTAGCATTGGATACCTACAGAAAAGATGAGATGAGATGAGAAAACTGAAGTGTATCTTTTAGTTGTTTCTTGTAGCTTTGCATGCATGGAAACCTACAGCATAGACGAGATAAGATGGAAAAACTGAAGTATATATCTATTATTTGTTTCTTTTAGCTTAGTATGCAATTTTCTTTTTATAGACTTTTTAGAAAATTGGAAAGTCCTGAAGGAACATTTAGTCAATGAAGGATTCCTATTAACACATTTTGACGCAATTGCAGCAGACATATGAAAACATTGCGTCAAAAGTAGAATTTGCTCATAATTATCTTTCACCTTCTGCTACATGACACATCATCTTGTTATGGAGAATGATTGTCTTAAGTCATATTGAAATCCATTCAAGCATGTGGAAGATACATCCTTGACACAATATAGCGGATGGACAGTATTTAAGCCAAAACTGTGACCTTGACTTTCAGAGTAGGTGGCTAGATGACACATCATCTTGTTATAGAAAATAATTGTGTGAAGTAATATCAAAATCCATACAAGCATGTGAAAGATACCGCCAGGACACAAAATTTTGGAAAGACAGACAGTCAAACAGTGACCTTGATCTTGGGAGAAGTTGGTTTGGTGATGTACATGAAGCATCATCTTGTAAAGAATAATTGTGTGAAGTAATATATTGACCTTGGGGATTAGGTGGCTAGCAGATGTGCATGACACAGCATATTGTTTTGAAGAATAATTTTGTGAAGTAATATCAAAATACATTCAAGCATGTGGAATATACAGCCCAGACAAGAAATATCGGACGGACAGACAGATGGAGTAATGGACGCACGCAAACCTATAGTCCCAAAACGGTCTCTGACCGGTAGGGGACTAATAAGGATCTTATCTGGACTTCTGAGTAGAATCATTGTATATATGTACTTACAATAGCCATATCAAGAAGGAAGTTATCAAATAGCGTCCACATGTGACTACTCGCGTAAATCTCTTTCATCTCTACCTCTGTATCAATGTAACAGTGATTCAGGAAGTTGATATATGCTGCCTTCACCTGGAAAAATCCCAACATGTCTCATATAACAACAAATATGTTTTACCCTTTCCCATATGTAGATGTCTCTGAAGCAGATGACATTTGTTAACATTGTTGCAAAAGATGAAATTGCTCATGATAAGCAATTTCACCTATAGCCACAGTGTTTTCAACTCTTTTCAGTAATTACACTTTAATTTTTAGAGATTTTCCATATTTTAGTCCAGAAGTTTTCAGTGTTGCCTGCTGCAAATTTGTTGTATGTTGGAAAGGGTTTAAGGAGATGTGTTGCCTGCCAATGACCAACGCAATAACACCAAAATTACGACGACTTCGAAAAAATCCTTGCAAGTATTTGAAATTTCTCCATAAATGAGGGGCTAAATTGTTAAAACATGATGAGCAATTTCTTCTTTTGCTACAGATGTGTCAGAATGAGTTAACAAATGGGTAAGGGTTAATTTCAAAGAGCACACAAGGAAGTTAGTTGCATAGGTCCATAGCTATGTTCGTTAGCACTTGAAGTGTATCATTGTCCTTCTAGTAAATGGACATTTCTAAAATGTCGCGCACAATTTTATTTCTACTCTTTTACCATTTCCATTTGCAGACACAATCTTACAAATCTGCAGCAGGAAAATTTTGAAAACATTGCGGCAAAATGAGAAATTGCTCATGATGAGCAATTACTCGTTTTGCCACAATGTTTTCAACTCTATTCTATAATGATACTTTTATCTTTATAAAATTTCCATTATTAGTTTTGATATTTTCAAAATCTGCTGCAGATTTATTGTATGAGGAAAAGCATATATTAGTTTTTAAACATCTGGAGAACAACAGACAAATAGTCTGATACAATACTCTTAAGAAACAAACCTCTGGAATACAATCCTTATGTGTGACAACCCTAACGATGTCATCCAGCGGTAGTAGAGAGTGACATTTGATTTCTGTATAGACGTTCTTTCCTTCCGTACACAGGGCCAACAGCTGTACAAGGTTGATATGGTAGTTGAGGGCGCTGCTCTCGTCATTACGGACCTCCTCGGACTGCATGAGTGACACAAGGATTTGGAAGGATCCTCTATCATTGTAGAACAACAAAACCTCCTCACCAACATTGACAAGCTTGAAAAATAGGAACATTTATTGACAGTTCACCTGTATGTAAGACATTTTTAGTGTTGCTAATTTGATAACAGCTGGAATTTATTTTACAACTTGAAAATTAATTAGCATCTTTGCATACCCTAATTATGTATCATCTTGAAAATGTAAGACATTTCTTAATTTGAGAAATTGTTTCTTTTCCAAATAAGTTTTAAAAGTCTGTGGGAAAAGCATTTAACCCTTTCCCACATACAAAAACTTTGAAAACATCTCATCAAAAACATGGAAATTATCTACAAATGAAAGTATTATTATTGAATAGAGTTTAAAACATTGTGGCAAATGGAGAAATTGCTTATCATGATCCAGCCAAGAATCAACAATATCAGGTCTTTTTCTCAATAAATAACACTTTCTTCTTTTGCCACAATGCTTAATGAAAGTTGTCCGCTGCAGAGGCGCCAACATGTGGGAAAGGGTTAACCGATTTCAGGTCAACCATTAACCCTTTCCCTCATATAGACACTTTCTGACGCCTCTGCAGCAGACAGCTTTTTGAAAACATAGTGACAAAACGAGCAATTTCTCCTTTTGCCACAATATTTTCCACATTTAGTCATAGGTTATCCATTCAATTATAGAGATTTTCTATTGTATTACAAAATATGTTCAAAGTCGTATGCTGCATAATTGTCATATGAGGGAAAGGTTAAGTAATCTTAAAATTGATAGAGTAGAGCATACCTCTGCCATGACCATATCCTGTGTTTTACGAATGTAGAGACCTTCTGCTTTCACCACAGTCTGTAGAAACTTGATATATTGTACATGTCTGCCACTTGTCTCTATGCTTCTCACAAAATGTTGTATAACATTGTCCGTTATCTCGTTGGCCAGAGCTTCATTATCTAGAAATATTGCTGTACAGGTCTGAGTTTCCAGTATCTATAAGAAAAGTATATGTAAAAATTGAGAATTTATTTATATATTTATATAAAGTAAGACTTGTGATCTTAACAATATAAGAGTAACTTGAGAACTTATTCATATAAGTAACTTAGGCTTGTAAATTTATTTATCCGAGTTAAAGTTGCAAACTTTGGTGTGTGAATGTTTTTATGCAAGTTAAACTTGTGAACCTATCACATGAACACATTTTGAGAAATTAGTTTTATAAATAGGTCAGACTCAAATCTAGTTCCAAAAATGTTTTCAAATCTATACAAACATTGTATTTCCTAATTTCCACATGTCATATTTTGTTCTCGGAAATTTTATATCAGCAACTTAATATCAAGAAAAAAGTTATTTTGTATAAAATAATTACAGCTCTTAACTTATTTACACAATATATGTAAATTTAACTGTGCTTCATTTTCCTTGATTTCCTAATAAGTGATTAAGATTGAACTATAGACAGTGAAATGGAATACTGACCCCTGATGTCAAGAACAAATCCAAGCTCTGATGAAGTAACACCTGGTTTTGTTGGTTTCCAAGACAAAAAGCTTGAAGGAATTCATGTGCTAGCTTCATGAGCTCCATCATTCTAATGTCAGATTTCTGAAAAATAATGAAACATTAAAATACAAAGAGATAATTTGGCTCAAGGAAGAGCAAACAGAGACATGCTTCTTAGTTGACTTGACGGCACTTGACCGTTTCGTTCAGCAGATTCTACGGAGTTAAATTGTATGTTGATAATGGCAAACGCATTTTTTGCAGTTGATATGAATTTAACCATGTGTTACGCTTTGTATATATATATATATATATATATATATATACCATTTCTATTTTTAATATACATGTATCAATAAAAAATAACAATACAGTCAAACCTGTGCTAAAGACAACCTTTGTTTAGCAATTCCCTGTCTTTAGCAACCACACTTTTAACCCTTTCCCTCATACAACAATTCTGCAGCAGACGACTTTGAACATATTTTGTCAAAAAATAGAAAATCT